>JAQJVL010007637.1:0-23006 GCA_035578905.1 Stictocephala bisonia
AGTTTATTCATATAAGAGATGTCAGGCCACATTTTTATGTTTGGTTGTTAAGTGAGCACGAGAGCTTCAAAGTAAGAAATGCAGAAGTTAGAAATAGTAGGATGGAACATTTTCAGGTTAAAATTATTATATATACATTCCAATAAAGTAGAGTCCTGCAAACCCCCAACCAATGTGAACCAAACTATGTTCAGGTTATCCGGAAAGAAGAAGTATGTGTTTTAAATTATTACAGAACCAAACTTATTTGTTGCGCTTAAGAAAACAACAGTGTTCAAACAAATTAAAACTGAACAAAAACAACGGTAAAAACTAACAATCCTTGCACGTTTACTGCCCTGCCTGCTTCTGATACTAACTTGGTGAAGAATAAATTAGCACGCTTATTTATTCAACCCTCAAACTTCCGCCAATTCAACATTCATACATACATTCACTCTTGAACACTAGTGTCAGTCCTAATTTACAAAATTTAATTGCCTCAGCTGTAAGTTAGAAACTCATAAACAGGGTAGAAAGCTTTAGACACTAAAAGGTGTTTTAATTTAGCTTTAAATTGTTTTGGGCTTTAAAAAATGTGTACGTCTGCAGCGAGTGCATTGATTATTCCAACCCCAAGGCTGAAAAGCTCTTGTTTTGTGATCTTGCATTTATAAGTCATCTATGTTTGAAGTTTTGTACTTAATGCATGTCAAAATTACTTTATTTTTTATGTGTTGGAGAGATAGGATATCAGCAAACTTACCTTAGAAGACAAGTGCACTAACACCAGAGTAGTAGTAACATACACAAAAGAATCACATAATCACACAAATTTTCAGTACCACTGGCACTTTCTTCAGGTGAGTAGAGAGAGGGAGATTGGAAAGTGCCAGTGGTACTTAAAATTTGTGTGATTATGTGATTCTTTTGTTTATGTTACTACTACTCTGATGTTAGTGAACTTGTCTTCTAAGGTAAGTTTGCTGATGTCCTATCTCTCCAATATACTAATTCCTGGCCTGTTGCCCTTTAACCTATCAAAAGTTGTAAAGTCACATTTCTCCTTTTGCTCTTCTTGTTTTCCATTTGTGTTGTATCCTGCCTTCCTGTCTTCTTCTATCATGAATCTTCCTAAGTAACACTACGTGTATGGGAGGGTGGGCGGGCATGTACCACTGTACGTGTATGGAAGGGTGGTTGGGCATGTACCACTGTACGTGTATGGGAGGGTGGGTTGGCAAGTACCACTGTAAGTGTATAGGAGGGTGGGAGGTCATGTACCACTGTACGTGTGTAGGAGGGTGAGTGAACCTCATTCAAATATTTTCTTAAAATGAACTATTTTCGGCTTAAACAATTCAAAAACCACTCCTTCCATCTATCCAAATTATCCAGCCATATTTCCTCTCTCTCTAATTGTCTGGCCCTAGAAATTGTCCCCCTAGGCCTAACCTCTAAGCCTGCCATATCTGCTATGCCTTCCTACATGCACAACAAAATTTTGGAAATATCTAATGGTCACTCCCTTCACATCCTTAAAACCAACCCTAATCTGTACAAAGAAGAACATAATAAAACTGTAATTATATATAGTATTTGAGGCCAATCTTCTGGGCAATGTCTTGTAATATGGTTATTTGTTGTTTGGTCTCTTGAATATTGTTGGTCAGCAGTGCCAGATCATAAGCAAACCCCAGACAATTTAGATACATGTTATCTTTAGAAGATCCAATTTTTATATTCTTCGGATTGTTTTTGTACCATTCTCTTATTGTATATTCTAAGGCACACTTGAACAATAACAGTGACAAGCCATCTCCCTATCTCAAACCTGTTTTTATTTGAAATGGTTCAGAAAGTTCCTCTATAAATTGATCCTGGATTGTGTGCTAGTTAATGTAAGTCCCCTAATATTTTTACTAATTTTGGGTGGAGTCCTAAATTTCTTAGAATTTTTAGCATAGATTGTTTATGGAAACAGTCGTACATAAACATTTGTATTGTTTACAAAAACTAAAAACAAATTCAGTTTTAAATATAAACATCACGTTTCATTTCACACCAGTTTTGGTATATTTAGTAATATTGAATTATTAACAAATATTTCTTACTATATTAGGGGTTCAAAGTTACAATTTCCTTAAAGAGTGTTAAGTTTTCAATCTTCTAAAAATAATACTTAGATGTATTTTATTGTAATGTAAGTAATTTTATTGAAAATCAATATGTTGAAAAGATAAAAAATGTGCTACACTAAATAAAAGATGATATTTGTATTTTTATAGTTTTTTCTAAAAAAATAAAAACTGAAAAAAGTCAATATTACACTTAAATAAGATATGATATTGATATTTTTGTAATGTTAGTAATTTTTGTCAAGAACTTGATTATGAAGTAGCTGCTGTTTTTATTGATTATTTAATTCTTGTAATAGTATCATTATATTATTCACCCTCTGGGGAGACCCTAAAATATTCCTAAATATTATGGAGAACTTCTTGCCATGTATAACCCAATGGTCTGATTACAATATTGTAATGGGAGGTAACCTTAATAAGAGTTTTGATGTTACCTCTTTTTCCAGATTGAGCTTTGATTGGTGTAATATTTTAAGGCAGTATGATTTTAACATTATTAATAATACACCTACAAGAGGAATCAACTGTTTGGACAAGGTTTTCATTAAATACAGCAGACTTTCTATTCGAACAATTTCTGTTAACATCTTCAACTTTCTATACTCCGATCATGATGGAATTATTGTTACTCTTTCAGGATTGAATAAGACCAAAAAAAAGCTAAATGGATATACATCTAACAAGTACAAGCAATGTATCACTTTCACTGTTCCCTTTCACACTTTAACAAGACTTTCATCAAACTTGTTTTCTTATGATTTGCAATATATTCTATCTCCTCTCACATCTCAGCGAGCCAGAGTGATGTTCAAAGCATTCTTTAACATTTTCCTTAATAATTAAACTCTCTTAAAACTATTAAAATGTCAAACAGATAAATAATGACAGAAGTATTCAAAATGGCTGGTACACTAAGAAACTTACTACAATGAAGGAAGAGCTGTTGTTTCTATTTGGACTAGTTAAAGTCTTAATTTTAACAATCCTAAAGATTATAGTAAGTCTGAGTTAAAACAGGCATACAGATTTGAAATATCATTATAAAAAATGTATTAACAAATCTAAGATGTTGTCTAATTCTAACAAAATTGAATCAAGTAAAAACAAGTTCAAGGTAGCTTGGAGTATCATTAGGAGCAATCATGATACATCTAACCAATCATATCTGTCATCAGACATTAACCCTGATGTGTTCAACAACTATTTTATTAATCCAGTTAAAGAGATAAAGAAAAATATTGGTTCTTCTGATATCTTGTGTAACAATCTATTAAAATATAATAAAGCTGCACCAGTTGACTTTTGCTGGAGGGCAGTTACCAATAATGATATATTAAATACTATTAAGAAAATGAAAAATTCAAACAAGTTTGATGTATATTGTCTATTTAATAACATGTTAAAACAAATCGCACAAAGTATAGTTCAGCTTCTTACTATGTGTTTTAGTTATTGTTTACTAGAAGGGGTATTTCCGGATGAATTGAAGATTTCTAGAATCCATCCATTTTTAAAAAAGGCCCAAAAGAAAAACCAAGAATTTATAGACCAATTTCTATTATTTCTGGTATATATCCAAAGTTTTTGAGCTTATATATTTGGAGCAATTGTTTAATTTTTTTGAAAGCAATATGCTTCTCTGCTCTGAACAATACAGATTTAGAAGGGGAAAATCTACACTTGTTTCTATGGATGATCTCTCTAGGAAAATATATCAGGCTTTTGAAAGTAAGGCTCCTGCTCGGGCCACTCTATATGACCTGAGCAAAGCCTTTGACTGTGTTGATCACTCTAACCTTTTAACAAAACTTAAATTCTATGGGCTTTCAGACACTTCCCTCACTTTTTTAATATCATATATTGAAAATAGATGCCAGGTGGTGTAAGTAGGTGGTAAGATTTCACAGGCATTACAACTTGAATGGGGTGTACCTCAAGGCTCGGTTTTGGGCCCACTTTTATTTCTCATAAGTATCAATGACTTATCTGCCTATGTTAATGCCCAAACTATATTCTATGCAGATGACACAACTTTTTTTAGTCTCAGTAATGACCTTAATGAACTGAATAATTTGGCAGCTGACTCTCGAATCTGCCAGCACTTGGTTTATAAATCTAATGGATTTTTATTAAATAATGACAAAACTCAAGCTGTAACTTTTAGTATAAATAACAATAACAGCTCTAATTGACATGATAATAACCTTGTCTGTTAAATTTGTAGGAGTTTACGTTGACAATTCTCTAAACTGGAAGTCACATATTGATTTCATTAGTATAAGACTCTAGGGTGATTTACTTATTGCTAAGACTTAAAACTGCAGTTCCTGAGAGGTATTTGAGAACAGCATATTTTGGCTATTTTCATTCAATATTAAGATATGGTTTGTTGCTGTAGGGAAATAGTTCTAGCATACAAGACATACTTATTTTGCAACAAAAAAAGCAATTAGAGTGCTAAAAGGCTTACATTATATGGATAGTTGCAAACCTTACTTTAATGAACTTGGCCTTCTCTAGGGATGGACGAGTCTCGAAATTTCGGGAATTCCCCGGGAAATTATAATTCTCGTCCTGCGAGAAGGAAATTTTGTTACGATCGGGAATTCCATTCAAGAGTTTTTCTAAGATCTAACCAACTAAATAGTTCGATCTCAACAACACGGTTATAATCGACATTCATGGTCAAGTTCGGATTTTTTCAATCAATATAAATTAAAATGAAAGGTTAATAAAATTATGATAGGCTTGTGTCTCGATTACCGAGGAATGTAATTTATTGCTTATAGTGTGGCAGTGAAGTTACGTAGTGACTGACGACTGACAGTCGGAGTCGACAGTTGGGGTCGAACGTAGATGTGACGTTCTCACGACCCGTTCATTTGACAAGGCTCATCTAAGTGAACGAGAAAGTTACCAAAATCTATGATCCAACTAAACAAATCTAGTATAGGACAGAACTGTTGACCGAAACCCAAATGATAATGAACGAAAACTGAGTGGGCCTATATTCCAATGTTTGTGTGTGTCAGTAACGTAAAATCATTGAATCAAACTGCTCCCGAGAACAGGTCACTTTACTGTCCAACAAAACAATAAATCTTCCTTTCCATGGCAAAAGTCCATTTCTCTCATGTACATATACAATGAACCGTCCTGCTCGTTTCCGAATTGAAATTATCGTATATTTCCCGTGAGGTGATTGTGATCCGTTTTGGTGTTTACTCTGAGTAGGGAATCATCCAATGATTTGACAGAAGAAAATATCGTATCATATCATATAAAATATCGTGATGGCGTTCAAGTATCGTGCGACGTAACAATATTTATTTATTTTCAATTGAATAAAAAATAAGTAGATATATCCGTAGCGAATGTCAATTAATAATTTGTTTGTGAACACTTTAGATCGCCAAATGTGCATGTAACATTTGCAGGGATACGATATTTTCTTCTGTCAAACTGTCGATCGGTTTCCTGACTAGATTAGAAAGTAACACAGATGAAGTGTAAAATGTATTACAATACGATAATTTTGATTTGTAAACTCAGTGAACGGTTCCCTGATCATAATTGTTACTACTACGTCGATGTTAAATGCAAAACAATTCAATCCAAATCTCTTCTGATTATAAAACGGACGGATTTAGAAATAAGGAACATAATTTTTATTGAACCGAAACGTTATCATACTTCTTGTGTATATTTCATAAATTTATAATTTAGCTGCACAAATCTACTTTGTATCACCAGTTGCCAGTTGGCATTTAGCTGATATTTCAGATTGCATCTCGTCTGGCTAGACATACATTTGCCGATACGTATACCGTTGTCACTCCAATACGTCAGAAATTCCTCGTGATGAAAAGATTATCTTTCTATGTATCGAAGTAATTTCGAGTTGCACACATTCATTACCAATCATAATTTATTATAAATAATTGATCGTAAACGACTTTTAAATTTATATTTAGGTGCACAATTATTAAATTATTACTATTGATCCATTAAACTACCGTTATTTTAGCATCTAGATTTACAAATTTGATTATATTTCACAGCTTATTTCCTGTTTATTATAACCATTATTATATTACTGAATATAATAACTACAGATCCACTTTTTATGGCGTGTACAAAATCAATTTTTTTTGAAAAGCGACAATTTTGAAAGCAATCGACTGTTTGGCGATGACGCCTGGGTCGTAGAATCACTTGATCCAGCATTTGCCCAAAAGCTTCGCTACCGTGATCGGAACTACCAGATAAACCAGATCGACCGTCTGTGTGATTAGTTGACAATCACAGAGAAGAAATAGAGGTTGCTTTCTTATGACTACAGCGGCAGTTATTATTAGAATTAAAACAAATGCACATCTCTACAATAGTCAATACACGTGCAGTAATAATTACTAAGTTTATCCGTGAGGATTTGGGGGTGGGGGGGAATAAGGAAGGGACTGCCAAGATGTGTGTGCAACTTCAGTTCCTAGTTATAATTTAGTTCAGTTAATTAATTGAAGAATTCATCCATGTCTAGTTTTTATGATGATTTTAATTAAAATTGGCATGTAATATGTAACTACTATTCTTTTATTTCGCTTGTTACAATTTTAATTCAGTTATATCAAATAAGATTGCTTTGTTTATTAAGTGTGTAATCTGTTATTGTTTAGTCTAAACCTGTTTGATTTGTTCTGTTTTGTGGATAGCAGGCAAAAAATAAAAAAGATTTAATAAAATAAGGAGTACATAAATGTGCCTTAACATTAATGGTTGAATTTCCTACTAGATCACGTACCAATTAATTACTATTACTATAAAATGATTTGGTTTATTTGTTTTATCTACTAAGTTTGAAAATTAATGTATGATAAGCTGGGAAAAATTCCCTCCCAAAATTTCTCGAAATTTGGGAGGAAATTAATTTTCCTCCCGTTTCCCTCCCGAAATTTGGGAGGAAATTAATTTCCCTCTCGTTTCCCTCCCGAACCTAAAAATCTCCTCTCCTCCATCCCTACTTCTAACTGTCATTAATATGTATTTGTTTGACATACTTGTCTATATTATTAACAATCTGAATCATAACATCCATTGCCATAATACTAGAGGCAAAAACAATACACCTATACCTTTCTATCGACTAAGTAAAACTCTCAACAGTCATTTAGTCCTATCTCTCAAGGTGTTAAATGTTCTAGAGCCCATGATTAATAAATATCCTGTAAAGTTTTAAAAAAAGAAATATTATGACTGGCTGCTTAATCATCCTTTTTGTCATTTAAAAAAAATTTAATATGCATAAGATTACATTTTAAAACAAAATTAATTACTACTTAATTTATTCTATAGATGTATTTATTGTATCTATAATTCTGACTGCTGTTTAGCTGTAAAGAGTCTTTGTCAATAATTTGTAAAAATTCTTACGACAATTAAAGTGATTTAATTTTGATTTCAATAAATGCTGTGAAATTCAATAATCTCAACTTATACATTTATAAACCCAGCAGTACTTTTTATTGAAGCTAACATTGTTCTGTTGCAGCCTGATAGTCCTGGGAACACAACTATGCAACAGATGAAACGGGGTCGCAAGTCTAAAGGAAATGTACCTGGAGAGCCTGAAGCCAAGAAGAAACCAATGTTGGGTTCTGGCAAAATGAGACCTCTAGATTCATATTATTATGGTACCATCAAGGGTGACCAACAAATACTGGAAGGGCAGAAGGAAATTGAGCTCAATTTGAAGGTAATGCCTACTTTTATGCATTTTTAGCATTGTATTTTCAGAGAATGAAAAAAGTTGTTTTGTTGAATGGTTATAAATTTAAGGTAAAACTAAATTAATTATTATTTATCGTTTTGTAGCTTATAATGCTTTGACTACACACATATTAAATATGATATAAAATATGTAATAATATTATTTTTAGGCCTCTATTATACTAGGCTACTCATGGCTAGGGATAGCAACAATATATTGATAAACTAGTTTCAATATATCACTATATTAGTAGGCTATCGATATTTTATTTTTATAATATTGGCCTTATGGATATTTTGGTTCGATATATCATATCACTAAATATTGACGTTATTCTGTCTTCTCAAAATCACCACGATTAAAAAACACATGTAAATTGCCTGTCATGCGTACAAAACTTTATTTATTTTTGTACGTAAGGTTAACACACCAAAGTGTAGTTTAATGTTGACCAGTGTGTGCAACGGGTAAATGAAGTGGTGTGGCAAAGCTGACTCTAATGTGCCCTAGTCTGCCTAGCCAGTTGCTTTACAAACCACGTAACTCACCGCCAGTCACTCACTGTCCACCCACCCAAATAACAATGTTATTACATTATTATTTTATAATTAATATAATAATTAAATGTATAACTATTCTTATTTTAAATTTTTTCATTCAACCCCACAGACCACGACTAGTTTCGTGTAGACAAATTAAATGTATTTAATTTTTAAATTCAGTAGGCTATTCTAAATAGTGACAGAAAAACCTGAGTGTAGTTTTGGTCATGTAACGAGAGTCAGTGCATAATTTGAAGCAGATAAATCATTTACAATTCGATGTCTCAATTACCCGATATATTAATATTTTTCTTTCGATATTATCATTAGATCGATATTTGGTTTGTGATCTATCGATATGTTGAAAATATTTGCCATTTCAACTAATTGCGGGCTACATGTGTTTGGGCTACTGACCAATAGTGTCCTGTGTCCTGGCTATGTGTCCGGACTTTGAAAACAGGATCGATCAATACTGAAATCCATGTATAGGTAGGTGGAAGGGTAAAAATTGTGGTATTTACATGGGTGGGTAGAAATTTGACATTACTGACATATGAGAATGAGAATATCTTTATTTACAATCCTTGAGATTATAAACAGTGTGATAAGTTCATCAATATCAGGAAAAGGTTTTTTGAAAATACTCTTCCAGTGTGTAGAATGGCCGGTCTAGAAGCCATTTGTGTAGAGCCATCTTCAGGTCCTTTCCTCTTTTGGACAGTAGGTGAGGAGGTGGAGCTTCATCCCCAACTATGATGGTTTCCGCTCATAAAGCCTCAGACAATGGGCTGGAAGGTTGCAGAGGTGTACATTTCTGGTGTTGTAGTGGTGTACATCTACACAACCAGATTTTTTAGCTTTCTTTGATGTCAAAATAAGTTAAATGTTCAATGTCATAGTCTTCTACAATTATAAAAACAACACATGTATTTTATAACTTCTGCCAAAAGACAAGTTATTGGTACTTGAGATGTTACAGCTTCATGCAGTTTACTTTTTAAATCTCTTCCTGAAAGCCTCTCTTAATCTTACCTTGTATATTTTTATACATACATGAAAACAATTATATTGCTTGTGTCAATTCCCTTTGAAAACTATGTAATGTTGTGGTCCACTGAAAGATGATTGTGTAAATGTCTGTTTAAAAGTTGAAGCTGTACTTTGATTACGTAGATCCATAGCAGTTATTAATAATTGAGTCTGCTTGTTATGAGGCTTCCCATCGTTTCCACCAGTCTCCCAGTCTTATCCCCTTCTCTCAACACCTTGCTTACTCCCTTTAGCCATTGATACATATATATCCATAGCAGTTATTAATAATTGAGTCTGCTTGTTATGAGGCTTCCCATAGTTTCCACCAGTCTCCCAGTCCTATCCCCTTCTCTCAACACCTTGCTTTACTCCCTTTAGCCATTGATACATATATATCCATAGCAGTTATTAATAATTGAGTCTGCTTGTTATGAGGCTTGCCATAGTTTCCACCAGTCTCCCAGTCCTATCCCCTTCTCTCAACACTTTGCTTTACTCCCTTTAGCCATTGATACATATATATCCATAGCAGTTATTAATAATTGAGTCTGCTTGTTATGAGGCTTCCCATAGTTTCCACCAGTCTCCCAGTCCTATCCCCTTCTCTCAACACCTTGTTTTACTCCCTTTAGCCATTGATACCTCAGTCTTCCTTTTAGCCTCCTTCCCTCCATTGCTATCTCATGGACCTTTCTTGGTACTAAAAATTTCATATCCTTTTCACATGTTCGAACCACCTCAGTCAGTCCCTCTCAGTTCTATCCAACAATGGGCCAGACAAGTGAGTTATGAATATATTTAGTAAGTTGATCGATGACAGTTACAAAGATTGTTGATTTATTTGTACTTTGTTACATTAGTAATATGACATTAAAGTGTGTGTTATTACAGTGCGCCCTTTGCTGTATGGTAATCAAGGACAATCTGCGGATGATGAGGCATCTAATTGGTCATGCTTATAATGAGGGGTCATACACGTTCTCTGACTCTTCACCCCAGTGTCGCTTCTGCCTCAAGGACTTCCTTACCGACTTTTCTCTGCAAAGCCATATTGAAGAGGTTAGTAGACTATTTATTTCCCAGCCACACATTGCTGTGACATGTCTTGATTTAACAGACTTGCCGACTCAATGTTTATGAGAAACTATCAGTGTCACAGCCTCCAAGTCTTCCACTCGATATGTAACAGAAAGTATTATTGTTACTCTAAAATAAGGAATTAGCCATTTGTAGACAAACTTCTGATACTTCTGATCCATCAGAAAACACACATAGTTTAGAAGTAATAGCATATTTTAATCAAACAATCAAGAAATAAACAAAGTAACAAAATATAATTGATTTTGTAATAATATGTTACTTTAAGTTTGTAAATTCTATTTCTGTAATGATGCATCACTACTACCTCTTTGTCTAGACGACAGTTGTTTAGCAGTATTCAGTCAGTCGTTAAGTGTGTTTATGTTGTGAACATGGATATTTATTTACATTGTTTGACCCTTTATTTTATGATGAATGTTTGTTACAATGATAATTTGTGGTCTAGTTAACTAGATAGAGTTCATAGAACAGAGTTGGATGACAGTGAGGACTGAAAAGGATTGAAAATTGATGTTATTTAGGGTTTTGCTTCAGAGGAAAACTTTTTGTAGTTGTTTATAGTTGTGATGGGTCAATCCATTTTTTTTTTCAGTTCGTTTCCTTTCTTTATTAAAACCGGTTCTCGGATACCGGTTAACGGTTCTGAGTACTTTTTGAGTATGTCATAGAAAACTTTCTAATACCTTATCGCTGTAAATAAACAAGTAATGTGGATTCAGTAAGTAAAAACAGTGCATTGTATTTTGGGTATTTCCCTAATATGAACTATAATAGACCCTATAAATCTAGAAAATGACATATTTCAAAAAACTAGAAAATGTATAAAATTTTATTTATTTTCAGGGTATGATTCTTTACATTTTTCTACAAAGAAAATATTTAAAGTGTTAACAAAATGTATACAATTTTGCTAAGTGGAATGTAATGCTCAAATTAGTATATAATGCTAGAGAATTAATTTACCAGGAGGAAATAAAAAAATGTATGAGACTAGAAAAAATTAATCAGCCCTTTTTTGTCGTAGTATAGTAATAACACTTTTTAAAACACAAATCACAACACAGGTGATTAAAATGATTACAACTTAATTTAATAGGTTGATATGAATTTAGTTGATTATATAATAATAACAAATAACAGGATAAATAATAACAAATATAAATTATAATATAGTGAAATTGAGATAGAGTTGTTATTGGTTACTTTATGTATTCAAATTATTAAATTTTCAATAAAAACCAATAAATTTTAATTTCAACTAGGACTTTTGCCATTTAAATCTGTTTTCCCAACTAATTATTGTCTTGTTTGTTTACAAATAAATAAAGTTGTGTTGATGATGCCAGCTTTGCTGGAAAAAGGCCTAGTTGAAATTAAAATTTATTGCTTTTTATTGAAAATTTAATAATTTGAAGTTATAATATAGTTAATAATTGAAAATACAATAGTTTGTTATTAACTATTAAGACATAGTAGTTTTTTCCTAATCGGCAATAAAACTGAATTTAGAAAATTTTAATGCTACTCACAAGAGCCAATAATATAATAGATGTTTTTAGAAATGATTGATTTTGTTCTAAATATAACAAATACACTATTTTTGGTTTTGTATGTGTTAATTAAGCCAGTTAAATAAAAAAAAACATTATCCTTTAAAACTTTGCTAAAAGAAAAAAATAATTAAAATGTAACTATTGATAAAAATAATAACTAAAAATAATAATAGTAAAAATGATAAAACTAGTTGACTTGTGCTAGTTTCTATTATTTCCTAGCATTAAAAAAAAAATGTTATGTTTTGCATTATTAACCCTACTAGTAGGGTAAAATGACATATTTACCCTACTACTAGGGTAAATATGTCATTTTACCCTCAGTGGCGGGCTGTTTTTAGGGGTTGCGCATGGAGTTTGACAAAAAATATATAAAAATAAAAGCAATACAGCATATGTTTACACACGTTTCTTTTTAGTATTAAATGGTAAATAATAATTTTTTGTTTAAAATTAACTATTACTCGCAATAAATTGTAAATGTTATAGAATATATAAAGTTTCATTATGATTATATAAAACCATACAATGGTTATAAGAGAAATAGCTAAACCGTGGCGAAAATTTAAAATTTTTAGCTTAGGTATTTACTATACAATAATACCCATTGAAACATTTTTACCTCATTAGTTTTATTATATAACAACATATATGATTAGTATCATTTACAAATTGGAGTTACATTGATTGAATAAACTATATAGGCCTAATTTGAAAAAGTTAAAAATAAAAAATTCCTTTTTTTATTTGAGTCAATCAAGAAACAATAATAAAGTAATCATATAACAATACTAAGATTTGTCAACAATATCTTAACACAACAACATTGGTTTCATTCTAAAATCAAAACACATCAAGCATAATAATATAGCATGATTCGTAAACAAATACTAAATTTGGTGTCAAACAACAATTATGGTGTGAATACAGAAAATTACCATGTTGTTTGTTATCACTCCATTCCAACACCAAAACGACTCAGACGCAGAACATGTGACATCTAGAGAGATAAACTATAATCTTATGTTTCCAGTGCCACCAAGATTGCATCGCAACGATACTGCTATGCATTGTAATAAAATAATTACTCCAGATGCGTCCAGGTGACGACTAGCCGTCACTTGCCAACCATAACCAGTCTCCAGGTGACGGCTAGCCGTTGACTTACCACCAGTAGGGTTAAGAACAGTCTAAATAAATAAACTCTAGTATTTTAAACTCACTATAAAAACCTTTTAATTATTATACACAATAAAACTAGAAGCATTGTGTATGAGTTGTAAACACACAATGCGATATGAGAATGAAATGTTGCCATTAGGTGTTTTCATCAGGCAGGAGAGATAAGAAAGAGTCACAATAATCAAGGGTGGGGCTTAGGCAGCAAGGCACATCTTCCTCTTCACTGCCTTTGGAATTCGTATAATGTTATCCGTTCCTTCACTACTACTGATAATGAAATGGGCTGACTGTGGGCAGATATTTTCTGACAAAGTTATTTTGTTTATCTTGTGGTCAGATATTGTTGTTTTATTCTTCTGTTTATCAGAACTTTTCACTTCTGAAACATTCCTGATATGAGAGCTATCTCCTCCTTTGCCAGGAACCGCAGAACCGAGGTTCCGGTTATTTTATCAATAACTGATAGATCTGAGTACGGACTTTAGGAACCAACCCATCCCTAGTTTAAAGAACATATTTTCTACAAAAAAAAAAAAAAATAAATAAAATAAAAATAAATAAATAAATAAAAGTAGGTTTACTTTTCAATATTTTTTACTATGGGTGGGGGTAGTAAGTATAAATTATTTGATTAACATCAATGCATCAAATTGAAAAAAAAAGATTTGCTGCAGCACACATACAAACATAACTATTCATGAAAGTATCATAAAATAAATTTGTTAATAATTTCTTGTGAATGTAACAGTATTAATAATATTTGGATTCAGAAATTTAATTTTGATAATTTGAATTGAATTTTTAAAAATCTTATATATTATTAGTTGTAATAATAAAAATAAAGATTCTGAATAGCAATAAAAAAATCTTGGATGCCTGGCAATGATTCAAGATCTTTGCCAGTCTTTCTCTTTAATACCAGGTTAACTGGTTACTGCATTTTGTTATAATGTTTAGAATTATTATTTATATTCATATTCATCATTGAAAGGATAAACCCAACTATTTATGTGCAAGTTTATTATTCAAAATACTTTTTGTTTGTTTTAATTACATAACAAAGATTGTAACGGGGAACAGCAAATTTGCGTGCATTTTAAGAGATTGAAAATGCATTATCAGGTACAATGAAAGAACAATCCATATAAAAAATATCATTCAGCACAAAAAATTCATCACAAAGTTGTTGGATGGTAAGAATTTTATACCTTGAACATGTTATAGAAAAACTTAGTTGCTGGAAAATGAATGTTGGAAACAAAATTTTGCTGGTCAAATTCACCAATCATCATCACTAAGATCCAGTTAGCGCTCAATGAAAGATTGGATAAGTAAATTATGGTCAAAATGGCTTGTAACATTTACAAAGATTCAATAAAAAGTAACCACACGAAAACAGTCGTGGCTACAAAATATCATAAGTTTTGTGTTCAAACCACTGGAAAATTCAAACTGCTTGCATTTGGCATCAAGAGCAAGTAAAGAGTTTTTTTACTTGTCTCTAGGGAAAAACGCAATTATTCTAAAAACACCTTTTCCGCCTACCAATACATAAATGACACTGACTGGAGATAGATTTGTGGGGAACAGATATGCTTCATTGGAATGCCTAGATTTTAACAAAATTACACTATTAATGTGTATAGTTTTCCAAATTGTCTGCACTCTTAATATATATAGGAAAGCACTTGCAAGTATACATTTTTAATGTATAAAGTCTGCCCTAATAGTTTGATGTTGTGGTTTCAATTTAATTTTTATGATATTATTTGTCTAGGCTCATGAGAATGGCTCTTTGCTGTGCCTAATCTGTCGAGAAAGCACCCGCGACCGCACCAATCTTATCCTACACATGCACCACAACCATACAGAGTTGGAACTACCGTACCAGTGTGGTATCTGTCACTTCCGATCCTCCCAACACTGTGTGGTCGTCAACCACTTTCATGAGGTATGTAACTACCTAACAAAGAAACTATGTAACTAATATGTATAATGTATAATTACCTTTGATTATTGACCATTGTCATTATTTTGTTATTTTAATCCAGTCACTGACTTATGTTACATTTAAATTTTAGGTTAATTTGCTCATTTTATTCTGATCAAATGTACACTATCACTATTGACTGTATGTCATTAACAATAACTCTTCATTGTGTAGTTATTTCCTTAGTCATGATCTCCAAAGGTTCCACCTGACCATCCAATCCCACCACTGTGCACAGTCATTCCACATCCTTGGTAGTATTCAGCCATTCCACGGTGATGATGTAAACTTTAGTCGTGACCTCCAGAGGTTCCACCTGAACCTCCAATCCCACCACTTTGCACAGTCATACCACATCCTTAGTAGTATTCAGTCATTCCACGGTGATGATGTAAACTTTAGTCGTGACCTCCAGGGGTTCCACCTGACCCTCCAATCCCACCCCTGTGCACAGTCATTCCACATCCTTGGTAGTATTCAGCCATTCCACGGTGATGATGTAAACTTTAGTCTGACCTCCAGATGGTCCACCTGATCCTCCAATCCCACCACTGTGCACAGTCATTCCACATCCTTGGTAGTATTCAGCCATTCCACGGTGATGATGTAAACTTTAGTCTGACCTCCAGATGGTCCACCTGATCCTCCAATCCCACCACTGTGCACAGTCATTCCACATCCTTGGTAGTATTCAGCCATTCCATGGTGATGATGTAAACTTTAGTCTGACCTCCAGAGGTTCCACCTGATCCTCCAATCCCACCACTGTGCACAGTCATTCCACATCCTTGGTAATATTCAGCCATTCCACGGTGATGATGTAAACTTTAGTCTGACCTCCAGATGGTCCACCTGATCCTCCAATCCCACCACTTTGCACAGTCATTCGACATCCTTGGTAGTATTCAGCCATTCCACGGTGATGATGTAAACTTTAGTCTGACCTCCAGACGTTCCACCTGACCCTCCAATCCCACTACTGTGCACAGTCATTCTACCTCCTTGGTAGTATTCAGCCATTCCACGGTGATGATGTAAACTTTAGTCTGACCTCCAGACGTTCCACCTGATCCTCCAATCCCACCACTGTGCACAGTCATACCACATCCTTAGTAGTATTCAGTCATTCCACGGTGATGATGTAAAGTTAAGTCGTAACCTCCAGAGGTTCCACCTGAACCTCCAATCCCACCACTTTGCACAGTCATTCCACATCCTTGGTAGTATTCAGCCATTCCACGGTGATGATGTAAACTTTAGTCTGACCTCCAGACGTTCCACCTGATCCTCCAATCCCACCACTGTGCACAGTCATACCACATCCTTAGTAGTATTCAGCCATTCCACGGTGATGATGTAAACTTTAGTCTGACCTCCAGACGTTCCACCTGATCCTCCAATCCCACCACTGTGCACAGTCATACCACATCCTTAGTAGTATTCAGTCATTCCACGGTGATGATGTAAACTTAAGTCGTAACCTCCAGAGGTTCCACCTGAACCTCCAATCCCACCACTGTGCTCAGTCATTCCAGCTCCCTGGTAGTATTCAGCCATTCCACGGTGATGATGTAAACTTTAGTCATGATCTCCAGAGGTTCCACCTGTCCCTCCAATCCCACCACTGTGCCCAGTCATTCTACATCCTTGGTTGCAGCCAGCCATTCCATGGTGATAATGTAAACTTTATTCATGACCTCAAGAGTTTCCACCTGACCCTCCAATCTCAAAACCGTGCCCACTCATTCCACCTTCTTCATGTATGTAAAAAACCATGAACTAAGCTTTAATCTTGAGGAACACCATGCTTTTTTAAATTTATTTTTGTTTTAGAAGCGATTTTTTGTTATGATTCAAAATAATGTAATTATTTTTTTTGACCTCTACTTAAAATGTTTAAGTAGTGGTTTAGGCTGATATTTCATTATGGGTTTAAAAATTGACTGTAAAATTCATGCCACTGCTTATTACATATTGACCTGTTCTAAACCTGTGGTGCTGATATTCAAGTAGCTTCTGTTGTAAATGAAGTTCTTTGAATTGTTCAAAGAATTCAGTAATATGTGAATTTTTGACTCTATTAAATTTTAGAGAATGAAGGAAGCAAGGCAAGGGGTTTATAATTCACATAATTTCAGTCACCACAATCCTTTGTCTTGGTCTAACTACATTACTACTCTCCCAACAAGTACAGAGTAATATTTGCTTCATCCGTTAAATTTATGAAATTATTAGCCACAATTAAAGATATTATTACTTTTAATACAATACATTTGAGACGGTATGAACCATTGTTATTAGTCTTATTCAGTTTTATTTTATTTGGCTTAGTAATACAGTGGCCTCGCGACTAACCGGAATCCGGCCTATCGAGATCAGATTAAAATAAAAGTAGCTTATTTCTACAGTGGTACAATCAGGTAGTTTTGCATTAGTATGAATGAAATAAGAGTGTAGTGGTACACAATTACTGTAAATAAAGAGGCGTTCAATTCTCGGCCCCTTTACTGTGCTTAACATTAAATTTCCCACCTCTTCTGTATTTGTAGAATGCTTTGCTAGGCACCATATTTTCCACTCAAACGTTATTTGTCCAGTAGTCAGTCTGTGACCAAGCTGAATAGTGAAGTGCAACTACAACTTTCTTGTGTTTTACGGCCATTGTTAAAACAATAAATAAAATAACACGTATTTACACAGTGTGTTGGCATAAATCGATTAACTAAAAAGAATATAAATGTAAAGTAAGAGAAAAATTAAAAACCTAAAAACGTTTTGAAGGAAAAGCGCATTGAAGTCATTGAATGGTTAGATTTTGTTGAATCATCAAAGAGAAGATCACGTCAGAATTAGGACTGGGAAAAGCACCCTCTAGCATTGCTACTTACCTACAAACAGTTCGAGCTAAGTTGTCTTTAATCACCCGAGGAAAGTGCAAGTGGCACTGAAAATTTGTGTTGTGTCTGTATTTGTTTTCTTCTGCATTGTGTTAGTAGAATTGTACTAATTCCTGGCATAGTGTCCTTAACCCTGACCTATAATTAATATAAACAAATACATTTTGAAATATATAAAATACTTGGCACACTGTCACTGAGAAAAACACTAATAATGACTAACTATATAAAAGGGTTTCCACTTAATGAGACAGATGACTGGTAGAATTAAATGTTGGTGTAAGAACATCAGCTGATATGTTGGTGGAAAGGAAGCGAATTAGCCAGTGCATGCACCATTTTTACAATTTAAGAAGAGGAAAGATTATGTGAAGAATGTGGGTATTAATCTTAACGTTAATGTAGTCTTAGTATGGTTTATGATGGTAGAAAACTTTATACTGTATTTAAGTTTTGTAATTCCCTATCTCATATATTAAATGTAAGTCTGAATTGTATACTGAATTGTATGATAAACAGCCAACTGATATAGTGCATTATGATATAGCTGTAGTTAATAACTACATTAGAGAACTGGTCTCAAGAATGCAAAATGTTGATCTTATTGACTTTGACTTATTTAAGAGACATCATTTTACACAACATGGCATGCATTTAAGTTATGGAGGAAAGAAGAAGCTTGCCTTTAAAATCATCGACTTTGTGCAAAGCATAAATGAAAAGCAGTATGTTACATGCAGAGAAACAAATGAGAACTTGTTGAATGGTCAAGGAATGTTATCACAGGACAATAAGCATATAAATATAACTGAGACACACATCGCTGAGGTAATTAAGCGCTATATAGATGACAAAACAATTGGTTTCGCTCACAGTATCTCCGCAGACTTTGATGATCCTCGTCACATGTTGGCAGGGGTGGCGGTAGTTTTCAGACAGCTTTTTGGAAGACCTAACACCTCTCAACTCATTACCAACCGTCTTGCACTTCAGTATGGTGGAGACAAAGCCTCTGTGTTTAGTCTAGTTACTAAGGACAGATTCTACGGCAAGCCAACTAAACATGATTATGATGTTGCATTCCACGACTTGACTGTGAACTTCAAGAAAAATGGACTTAAACACCTCATATGTTCCCCGATAGGCTGTGTTAGGGATAGAGTTGATTTGACACACTTTGCTAACAACATACTAACATTTCAGCACTGTACAAAGGCCAAAGTCAGTATTGTTTCATACCATCAGAAATCCTATAAAATACCAATAAATGTAGAATCTCATGATGACTTCTTGCTGCGAATGAAAGAGCTCATATGTGGTGAATCACCAGGACCTGCCACTTTTTTGTCTCAGAGCAATAAACATTCCTTGGAAGCCGATGATGGTCTAGATGGAGCTGAATCAACAACTAAAAATCTCACTTTGCCAGCGACACGGAAATCCCTGATTGATGAAATTGTGCCAGTGATATCAGACCAGTGTCAGAGAGTTGTGGTAGTTCCAGGCGACCTCACATTCAGTGAGGCGCTAAAGCAGAGCAGTGGTGATAGTGTTGGTGATATTAGCTCTAGTTCTGTACCTTGTAACCAAAGTTTAATTTGTATTTAGCACTGCTGGTTTATCTGTGAATCACTCTGAATATAAAAAGACAAATTACACAAATGCTATAAATCAGTTAAAAAATGATTTTGAGATAATTTTTTTAAATATTCAGGGCCTGGAAAACAAGACCCTAGTTTTAGAAAGCATTTTGTTGAAGAATTTTGATGTAAAAATCGTATGTTTGTCTGAACATTGGCTAGAGTACGAGGAGGCCATGCTCTCATATCCGGATGACTACTACTGTGTAAGTGCCTTTAGTAGGTGTAATCACATAAGAGGCGGAAGTCTGATATTCATAAAAAGCATGCTACAGGCTGAGGCTTTGGACATAGCTGAATTCTGCCAAGAGTTTCATTTTGAGGCTTCGGCCACTACTATTAAAACAATGAAACTCATTGTAGTGTCCGTATATCATTCGACTGCGGGTAACTCAGATATTTTCTTGGAAACACTCGACAAATTCTTAACTTTCCTAGGCTATTGGTCTGGATATTTTATTGTTATTGGAGGGGATTTTAATTCAAACTTTGATATAACTACTAAAAAAAATACTGTTAATAAATTTTTAAATATTTTAAGGCAACACGATTTTTACTGTCTGAATAACAATCCAACTAGAGGAAACAACTGTTTAGATAATGTATTTGTAAATTATTTCAATCATGATATAAAATGTAACGTGATTTCTTTCCCCTATTCGGATCACGATGCTCTTTCAGTTAAAATCAATAATTCTCAATTAAGAAACTTATTAAAAAACTCCAGTAGTGCAAACATAACTTATGCTCTTAAGCCAGTAGTTCTTAAAAAGGTATTTGGTGATTTAACAGATAAACTAAGCACTTATAATTGGCAACTTATGTTCTCTAAATGTTCAGAATCTGATGCTAAAAATATCTTTGATTTATTCTTTTCTGTATTATGTGACAATATAAATTACTTTACCTCTATTAAGAAAGTCAACTGTAGTAGGAAACAGTTAAAAAACAGTTGGTACACTAACGACCTTGAGAAAATGAGAGATAGACTAATGTGTTTTTATAGCCTGTCAAAAAAACATAAAGATCATGCATTGACTGATTACGTTTTCAAACTAAAAAAGGATTATTAAAAAAGGGCCATTAAAAAAGCAAAACTGACATGTAACACTAGATTCATAGAGAACAGCAAAGACAAGTGTAGGGCTGCATGGGATGTTATAAAGAAGAATTCTTCGACAGACAGAAAGGTTGCTGGATTAACTTTCACTCCTGGCACCTTTAATCAATTTTGCATTACCTCTGTCTCTGACATTAAGCAGAAAATTTCTTTGTCAAAAAATAGTCCTATTGATTTTTTGCAACAGAGCACTGTACCCTCAACACACTTTGAATTCAAAACAATTTCTATTGATCACGTCATAAATGCAGCTAAGAGGTTGAGTAGGTCAGACAGCAATGATATATATAATATGTCAAACAACCTTTTAAAAACTATTATAATTAGTATTGCTGAACCATTAACAAACTGTATCAATCTATGTATCAGGGAGGGATATTATCCAAATCAATTGAAAATATCACGTGTTTGTCCTGTCTATAAAAAGGGTTCTAAATACAAACCCGAAAATTATCCACCTATATCAGTAATTCCAATTATATCTAAATTGTTTGAAATGTTGGTATTTGATCAGATTAGTTCCTTCTTTGAAGAAAATAATATTCTAAGCAACTCACAATTCGGTTTTCGGAGTGGTAAATCTACGTCACACGCAATGGATAAACTCTTAAGAGAAATCAAAAAAGCTTTTGAAGATAAATGTTTTGCTCAGATCACATTTTGCGATCTGAACAAAGCTTTTGACTGTGTCAACCACTCTGATCTTCTATCTAAATTACAGTATTATGGCATTAATGGCTTTGCTCTAAATTTGTTTCAATCTTATTTAAATAATAGAAAACAAAAAGTTCTTATTAATGGTCTGTGGTCACAAGAAGCTACAGTATCATTTGGAGTACCACAAGGCTCAGTGCTTGGGCCTTTTTTATTCTTAATCTCTATAAATGACCTTCCATCATCTGTTCCGACACCCACTGTTCTATACGCGGACGATACAACTATTTTAAATATTAATAAAGACTTCAATGATGTTAAATTGTTAGCTAAGAGTACACTGACAACTGTTTCTGATTGGTTTAATTCCAATGGGTTCCTTTTAAATCAGGAAAAAACACAAAATGTGTTATTTAGTACCAAAAATACGGATGAGGATGATTCGTCAGATTTCTCTTATTCCAATAGGGTGAAATTTCTTGGAATTTTCCTGGATAGGCACCTGACCTGGGATTGTCACGTAGAATATTTGAGTCGTAGGCTCTCAAGGGTAATTTTTCTATTGAAGCGTCTACAATCCTGCATTGATTCTAACTATGTTAAAATTGCCTATTTTTCTTATTTCCAGTCAATTATTAGGTATGGTTTAATATATTGGGGTAATGCCAACAGAATTTCGAAAATCCTTATCTTACAAAAAAAGTTTTAAGAATAATTAACAAATCCCACAACACAGATCATTGTAAGCCAATCTTCATTAAACTGCAATTACAGACAATTATTAATCTATATACAGGGTGTCTTAAAAGTCCCAACCCCCCCCTGTTAACTTTCTTATGTATACAGATAAAGTTATTTACTTCTGGGAATGTTTATATGACCAACTAAGGAGTTTTTTTATGTATGCAAATTTTTTACACCCCCTCTCAAAAGGGGGTAGTTTGGGGGTAAGTCAAAATTTTTAAATAGAAACCCCTATCAAATGACACATAATTTTAAAGGTAATATTAAAAGAAGAAGAATGGCGGAAACTAGAGGTCTCTAACATTAGTCTATCAAATTTGGTGGCAGTTTAAAGTTGGAATTATTTCATAAAACCCCCTAAGTAATTTTAGAACGGGAAAAATGGTCAAAATGCTTAACTCTCACCTCAATTTCACTCAGATGAGATGCTCGAAATGGCTGCCATGAACTTCTTGACAGTAAAAAAGCCTGGATTGAAAACCACGTCTCGAATTTTGTAAGATTTCAGGCGTGATAAGGTGGCAGGCCTCTTCGATTCTTGTCCTTAATTCATCGACGTTTGCCGGCTTTGTGTCGTAAACTTTACTTTTCAGGAAACCCCAAAAGAAAAAATCCAGAGGTGAAAGGTCAGGTGAACGTGCCGGCCACTACCAAAGTGTCA
>JAQJVL010007638.1:0-23022 GCA_035578905.1 Stictocephala bisonia
CCCTTCAAATTTCCGTCAAATTACCCTCAAATTCCCAAATTACCCTCAAATTTCCCTAAAATTTCCCTCAAATTCCCAAATTTCTCACACATTTCCCCCAAATTACCCTCAAATTTCCCCCAAATTACCCACTTTCCCTCACATTACCCACATTTCCCCCAAAATTCCCAAATTTCCCTCCAAAGTCCCTTGTTAACTATATAAAATTCATTGTTAACCTAACTTTTTCCATGTTATACCTATATAAAATTCACTTGTTTAACCTTGTTATACTATATAAAATTCACTTTTTTTGTCCAATATGGGCGTCTTTTTCCATGATATACTATATAAAATTCACTTTTTTTGTCCAATATGGCGTCTTTTTCCATGATATACTATATAAAATTCACTTTTTTGTCCAATATGGCGTCTTTTCCCTCCCGCGCCAACTCACACCTCGTGGGAAAATTCCCTTCACAAAATTCCCTCATCCAAGATGGCAGCCTTATACTATATAAAATGTACACTCTTATACTATATAAAATGAACTTTTTTTGTCCAATATGGCGTCTTTTTCCATGATATACAATATAAAATTCACTTTTTTGTCCAATATGGCGTCTTTCCCGCCCACAACAACTCACACTCCGTGGGAAAATTCCCTCCCCAAATTCCCTCATCCAATTATGGCGGACTATACACTATATAAAATGTAAAAATATGACAACCGGATCCAATATGACGTCTTTCCCTCCTAAAATTCCCTCCAAAAATTCCTTATCCAATATGGCGGACTTTATACTATAATAAATGTAAAAAGATGACAACCGGATCCAAGAAGGCGGTCTTTCCCTTCGGGTACTTCCGGCGACCGTCGGCTACCTTCGTACACGTCGGTCTGCTGGTCTGACGCACACCCAAATGCACGCTCTGATTACTTATTTAATTTTTATCAACTTTTTAATAAATACACTGTTAATATACGCTTCTTACCTTCGGACACTCATCCATGGCTTCCTACACTGTTACCTATATCGAAATCACAGATCATCCTCAAGCCCCCTACTTAACACTCTAGGCAACCCGCAATACACGTTTTTTAATTAATTATTTATTCAAAAATGAAGGGATAATAGTAGATAAAAGATGAGGTAGCCAGACTCACTTTCGGGTATCTTCGGGTCGATTTTCCAAGATGGCGGCCACGTTCGGGTATCTTCGGGTCACGTGACCGGATCCAAGATGGCGGCCGGAACCGGATCCAAGATGGCGGCGCCCATTTCCCGCCAAATTTCCTAACCTAACTTTTCCTAACCTCAAATTTCCCGCCAAATTTCCCACGCTTTTCCCGGAATTCCCCAAAATTCCCGGAATTCCCCAAAATTCCCGATTTTCCCCCAAATTCCCAAATTTCCCTCCAAATTCACACATCATACTATATGAAATTCATTGTTAACCTTGTTATACTATATAAAATTCATTGTTAACCTAACTTTTTCCGTGTTATAACTATATAAAATGCACTGTTAACCTTGTTATACTATATAAGATACACTATATAAAATACAGTCTTAACCTAACTTTTTCCATGATATACTATATAAAATGAACTTTTTTTGTCCAAGTTATGGCGTCTTTCCCCACCCAAAAATTCTCCAAATAATTCCTTATCACCAATATGCACGGTCACTATAATAAATTAATAACGACTGGACAACCGGATCCAAGATGGCGGAGGTACTTCCGGCGTCTGTCGTACGCTCTTAGCCTATGATGCACCACGTCGTTCTGCTGGTTCGGGGCGCGCAGGGCTGGACTTGCTTACTCTGTGGATTATTTCATATATACACTATAACAAATTAATATTTCATACACTACTCCTATATTCTATGTGCTCGGACCCGATCGTAGCGCACCTGGGGCAAAACTTAGCGCATCCTTTCGGACATAGGTGCCCTTCGAAGGGAAGTCCCGGTGGTAATTCCACTTCTCAAATTCGGTCTTTATACTACTATAAAAATGCTACAACAAGATGGCGGCTTTTACATTTTTGTAACTATATAAATGCTTTCGTTGTACTTCCGGCGACCGTCGGCTACCTTCGTACACGATATCGTTACTGGTTGGGGTGGGCCATGCGCGTTTGTTACTCATATATACACTATACATATATTGGCAATGTGGGCTGACGTAGATCGCAGCCGCCCTAGCGGCAACGTCATCGGAGCAGGATCCTGGTGGATCACTCTCTGTGAAGTGGGTTGCCGCAGCCGCAGGGATATTGCTACTTGTGGCATTATACACCATAACAAGCGGCGCCTATGCGCTAGGGACACTTGCTACATTTTTAAACAGCCTGTGCGCTCCTACCTGCACTCCTAGCACGCGATACATAAATGTATATTATACATACTTAGACAAAAAGATAATCAAACCCCCCGTTAGTACATTTGGTTAGCGTCTACCCGACTTCTGTGTTTGTCGTGGTGACGTAGATTGGATCGTTCAAAGATGTGTCTACTAGGACAAGGTTCGGATTCAAAGTCACAGTAAATGGCTAAATGGGACTTTTGTGAGTAAGGGTTGTAGTTTGTGAAGACATGTGTGTCGGGCATGCGAGAACCACTCGCGACACAAGGTTGTTTTTTTTTTATTCGTGCAATCCTTAAACGACTCAAATTTCAACATACTCAATAAAACAAATGATCGATTGCAAATGAAACACCTGGCGTGCAAACGTATAGTGGTTCCGTCTTTGGTGTCGACAACACTCTACAGGCTTAACTACTACTACAGCATGCACACACATATTACGTAGATACTCACTTCTGTAATGGTCGGTAGACTGTTAGTACAAAGCCTCTGAAGGAAACGTTCAACTCCTCTACCAGCTCGAGGTCACTCTTTATGTAGGGTTTTTTAAGGGTAAAAACAAAGAGGCTCCCACAGGTCTAGACCATATACCCCTGTGCGTACGGAGAAGAAACAAACCATGTAATAAGCCCCATCCATCGCTCATTACGTTGGTCTAGCCATCTGCCACCTTTCCTTAGAGATTTACTCTAGGTGTTTATAGTAAACCTCGTAGACCTTGTAACTTGCGAACAAGATTAACGGTATGAAAATCAATGGGATGCTCAGATTCTTTTCCTGTTTTCTTCAAATGATTTGCAAAACCGCTAGTCGTGTACTCGATTTTTCTGGTGTTTTGAAACAATTAAACATCTTGCAGCAATGCTCCATCTTTCTGAAACAATATACTAACACACATAAGAAAAACAATATAACAAAAGAACTTGTTACTTTTGCTCTCAACGTTAACCATACATACCTGGGAAACGGGTACCAGCAGACGTGGATCCAACTTCTCTTGATCGTACCATGTTGTCGGTATTGACTTCTCCCCTCATGCAAAGTGCGGACATATTTCTAGGTAGAAACTACCTTGATGTCCTCCCCACATATGTGGAGCAAACTCGTATCGCAACGAGAGTATCACCGTATCTTCGTACTTATGCGTGGTAATACTTTTGACTGGATACTGAATGTTGGATGACAAATATCCAACCGTGGGACAGTTATAATAATTGCCATCGGAAGTAGCTGAAGTTGAAACGTCGACATCAAAGTTGCCATGACTAGACTGATAAGAAAAGTGGAAAAATACGGAAGTCCTTTTATAATCTCAGTTGGACCCTCGGAGTCACGGGGGAGTATTGTGCCTCCTACCAGGAAGGCTAGGCACTCCGTTTGTCCTTAACATTCCAGGACAAGACTATGACCCAAAGTTTCACACACCACCCAAGAGGTTATTGGGTATGGCACTCTGTGCATTGGAGCGTCTTTTTTTTATTAG
Organism: Stictocephala bisonia; assembly: GCA_035578905.1. Lineage (NCBI taxonomy): Eukaryota > Metazoa > Arthropoda > Insecta > Hemiptera > Membracidae > Stictocephala > Stictocephala bisonia. The sequence goes on from JAQJVL010007638.1 coordinate 3,839, forward strand.
TGAGTGTCCCCAGTAGGGCCTAGTCTCTCGAGCTCGTGAGACACGGCTGTTTTTTGTACTTGCCCCAACCATCGCAAGCTTAACGGTGGTAGGCCACTCCATAACAAAAATGCTACCCTCCCAGTATTATTTTTTTATACTTTTTTTGGATCCTATAAGTTAGCCGCCACTTTTACTTGGTGAAAGCCTTTCAATGTGAAGTACAGACTTTCAAAGGGTGTTATTTTTCATTGTTACTAAAATATCCATTACTCACATCTCCTGGACTTATGAGTTTAAGTCAGCCATAGAGTGTTACACACATCCAAACTGTACAAGGGCCCGGGCTGCGTCTTGTGGGGGTTTTTTTACGGGTGTAATCAACCTAAGCTGAGGGCTGTCTCAGGTCTTACGCGTTTTACGGCTCTGCCTTTAAGATCACGTCGGTACATTTTTTATTAAAATTTGGGCGCCGTCCCCACTCTGGGTCAGTTTCATGTGTCCCTGGACTTACAGAGATTAGGCCAGCCAATAGGTCAGCAACATTCACACAGACCTGTATGGATACGATATTAACATTCTTTTATCAAAATATTTCACAGTATAAAATTACACACATTTAAAAGCAAGCATTTTTTTGAGTAAAACCTGAGCCACTTATAAGGCGCAACATTGCCATCACTGCATGTTGCGGTATACAACGACGGTTAAAAACGTTTATCATGTCGGGAACTGTCCAAGACTCGTAGAGTTCATGAACATTCCGTGAATATTTGGAAAGAGAAAATAACCTGTTTCTCCATCCCTTTGGTATAGATATATCAAAAGGTTTTAGTAAGTACGAACTAGTTTGAATTTAAAAGGTACACATCCCCTCCTTCCCCAAAGTATTTTTGGAAAAATACGCTAACACCAATTGTTAGCTTTCAGGAGCAGCACTATTCAACTTACTTTCAGGAGAAGGGACGACATGAAAAACTATATCTTACATTTACAAAAGGACCCACTCAACGAAAACTTCTTTAACGATAAATCTATCTCCGAAAGTCTTTGAACCATGACACTCCACCACAGCGGTGGTCGACAAGACTACTGTGGGTTTTGTCTTGAACGGGCTCATCCTTCAACTGAATAAATTAATTTAGTCTTGAAATTTCTTTTATATATTATCACCCCCTCCCCTTTTATTACATTAACCGTTCTTACTGTACTGGTTAACGAATTGTACATTAAATGTGCATCGTTGAATTTTTAAAACAGTAACGCTGTAGTCTTGTCCGGTAACATTATTTTTAAATTCAAATTCGATGCTTACATCGATCGGTCCAGACTTGATTGTATCAATCGGCATGGAGCAGTCAATTCAAAGGATTGGAATTTTCGATTAAAATTATCCAAAGTCCGATTGAGGGCGTGAATTGGAAACACCGTGAGTTATGAAGACTGCAAATTTTGGCGTACATTTCATAGAATAAACTCAATCACCTGGATATTGTCGTTGGGTTGTAATTTGAATTGCGGTATAACTTGATATCCATTAAATCACAATGGTCAAACCTGACATGTTCTTTTTTATGTAATTTTTTCCTTATCAGTTGAAACCGCTAGTATCCACCTAGCGGGGTTTCTCTATCTGCGGATGGACGTTTTGTACCAGGTTCTTTTATGTCTCTTTGTTTGTGGGGAGCGTGGGAATATTCGTGACACTCCCACGACCTAAAGGGAAGATGAATCGGTGTGGCTGGTCTGCTGTCTTTATCGACGAGTCTTAAAAGTTTTTCTTTGTAACTATCGGAAACAAGTCTCAAGTGTGGCACACGCCAGTACAAGTCGGTTATTTCCAGAGTGGGTGGCTAGTGCATCATCCTCTGATAACATCACATCCGTGGTTGTTGGTGAACCGCTGCTGGAATCTATTATTGTTTTATATTTACAATAATTTTCCTGGTAATCTTCATGAAACCATAAGAGGTAATTTTAATGGACGGCAAAAGTAAACTCAGTTGTATTTTTTGAGGACTCGGACGCTCGATACCACAAGCATTTTACCAATGCATTTGTTTCATTCTGTCTAAGTGACAGTAAACCTTTTAATAGTTGATACAACACCCAAGTTTTTAGTACGGTCCACTGTATATTATCCGAAATTTCATATCTAATATCTTCAAACAAGTACGCATAGCGTTATAATCAGAGACACGTACTGCGATACCCTTCTCCAACCATTTTTGGCATGTGTAATTTTACCAGAAATATATGCAGAGACACTTTCAATTACCGGGGCAGTAATAATGTCCTGTTGACTGACGGCGATACGATATTTCATCATTGTTTTTGTAAGTTGAAGAGGCGTACGGTTTTTGGTCCTTTTTATGTGTGATACTCAACAGCTTGCTAATCACATCGCATGTTATTCGGACTTCCTCCCTCAATTTCCAACCATCTTTTTCTGTTTTATTTTAAATCCTATGATCTTAAAGCTTTTCTATTGCTCAGATGTTAACTTGGTGTGTTTTAGGTCTAATGACCTGTTTTGGCACAGTTGTTTTCCTAAATACTTAATCCCTATGCTTCGTTGCTTAAGTGTAAGGCGTAACGAAATTGTTCGTTTCTAAAGTTTATCAATTCCTCTTGTGCGAATCTCTCAACTCACATGTAATGTAATTCAAGCATGCCAACAACTCACAGGTAAATCATATCACGTTATGACGGTGTTTCAATATTTTGTAGCCGTGGAATCTGACGGATAAAATTCGTGTATGATATGGCTTTCTATGACCGTTCTGATACGAGGCCTCTTGTCACGTTATCATGTGACTCGAACGACATTTATGATCGTTAATTTTAACTCATTCCTCAGTCATGTGAGTTGTAATGGCTTAGTATACAGGTTTTATTAAAACCGAGAGAAAGGTAGCAAGGCTGTTTCCTGTTTCAAATTGGAATGGGCTCGCTACAATTTAATTGACGGACTTTCAAAGTACTATTGTTCTGGTGTTAAACGGAATTTTTACACCAGTTGTTTTGGTATTGATAAGTAGTTTACTCTAAATCGCGAATCTCGTAGGAGCTGTCGGAATTTTCATTACAGTGCCCCGTCGTGGAATGTGTCGTTCCATTTTTTTACATTCGGGATTGAGTTGTACCCGTCTTAGTGAGATCGATCCAACCCAATTTCCCCAATAACCTGTCGATAATCGATCGAAGGAAATATGTCACAAACTTAACGTTGAACTCTGTCCACTAAGACAAAACATTATTCAACGAGGAAATCTAAACACAATTGTGCCCGCAAAGTACAGAGGTCAAAATCCTGTTGTCTTTCGTTGTTATTCTGTATATTAACACTGGGACCCCAAATACATAATCAATTCTATTGGAGGACGCAAGTCTACCTAAAACTGTAATAGTACAAAAACCTCGTTACCTAGTTTTATAAACAAACCCAATTTCGCAGTCTCGTGTAATGTTTATTGTGTTCCGTCCCCCTGTCTTCATGTCCCAAATTATATAATTGCGCTCTTTCGTTTCATCTAGGTTATTCCGGAAGTGTGTCCTTCAGGTAAACTCTCGAAAGTGTGGAATGTTTAATTTTTTAGCGTAGGTAACAGTTCGTGGTTTGATAGGGAGTGTCGGGAACGTTGACTTATTTGAAGTTTTTTGTTTTTCTTACATGTGCATTTCTTTTTTGTTTTTAGGTGCATTTTAACACCTCGACTACCCAGGTCTTAGATACAACACTCACCCTTCTTTCTCTTATGAAAACCACCCATAACTTTGCTTTCGCCTTCATGGCTGTTGTACACTACCCAATGCTGCGGCTTTCTTCACAACAGACGATATCTGAATGCCTTAAACTTTGCCAAGCTCGTTTCGGCCAAGTCTCTGTCAGCTTGCGGCTCTCCGCGCTTTGTGTCTGATTACTGTAGGTAGGCTATGTCGTGGGGCTTTGCAGGCTTCGTCCAGCAAGATTTGTTCCCTGATCACCACGAGCTAATTCTCTTCTTTTAATTAGGTGCCACCTCCACAAGTAAATGTAGTCCTGGCAGGTGATGTTTCCAATTAGGTAGTAGATCTATACCCCTGTTTAAGGGCTGTTCCAGACTTAACTTCCAATTCTTCGAGTGCACTAGATTTACAAGTTACCTCTTCCGCGACGCGTGACGATTTCTTCTTCATTTTATGGTGTACTCATACGATAGTTAGTTGAAGAATGAAGGAACTTAGCTATATTTTCACGTTATATACCCTCACCTAGGTGTACCGAATATTTCTTCCCACCGTTTATGATGTTATCGGCGGTCAATGAGTTCTGCACTTCAAATGTGTGGCACCATGACATATGGAACGAGTAAAACTGACCGAATTTTATAAGTTTGGATTATCAGATTTAAACGCTGTTTATAAAATTTTCCTTTCACTGCACGAACCGTCTCTTGTTACACCATTCAGTCACTCAGTAAGTTGATGTCAGGCACTGAACTTATAGTTGTTGTTTGTTGACCAGAGTATTTCCAAACTATGCGATTTTGCTTCGGTTAACACTTTTAGGTTTACAGCCTCGTCCATTTCTTTCGCCATCTCTAACAGATTTAATTCCCATATTATCAAAGTCCCAGTTGTCCTTGTGTTTCTTTGGACAGTTTGCCAGTAGATATGAGCTTGGGTACAGCATCTTGATTATCATGTGGGTCAGCTACAGAAACTAAACGTCGCTTTTCAAAACTCAATAACTACTAGTTTTAACAGGGAACGGACAGCATCTACGTAACGTTTGGTCGCCGCATGATTCGGACCCTGTAGGGTCCTTTACCCTTGTTATAAGCCTATCTCCTACGTTGACTGTTTTTTGTTGGTACAGTACACATTGTTTACCTATAGTTTTTAAATTCACGGCATCTCCGAGCTCCTTTGGTGATGCTAAATTTTCTATTCTTTTGTTACGCTGCAGAATTAGGCTGTTTTTGTAAGTTGGGCTTTGTGTTAGCCTCAAAGTATGTTTCTCGTAACAACATCGTTGTCTGCCACGGGCACACCGACGTTAACCATTCGTTTATTTTCAATATCATAGTTTCCTTCAGGTGTTAGTTTAAAACCTTCGCCCTGTGGGTCCTTTGCCACTTTACATTGCCCTCTCGAGGGCGAAGACACGTCCAAACTTGTCCACAGACATAATCTAACTGATGAAAATATACGTATGAAAACTACTTTTTATACACAAATAAGTATCCATGTTTACTAGTCGAATCTCAACTGACTAATGATTTGTAACGGCTATTACCAGCTCCTGATATAATTTTAGCTTCTTTTAATTCTTCGATTATGTTTGAATTTCGTTCCTATGGTTAGCATTTCCGGCCTCTGTCCGAAGCTATAATAAGTTTTAGTCTATCTACATAATTCGGTTTGGGCATTGATTGTCCCAATAGGAAAGTCACGTGATCTAAAGTCTTTTAGCCCTTACCGTACATTTGTTTGGGGAATTAATACGGAAATTATGTTTTTATATTTTATGGACTTTGTCGGTCGGGTTAATGAGATTATGAGGGTTAAAATAACTTCTTTTCGTATGCGCATCGCGTTTTTTATCATTACATCTTATAAGCCGTCCAAATCATCTTGTGTGCGATACCTTTTCATCAGGTTGTCTTTTAAATAATAATTGTAAAGGCTCTTCGGTTCCTACTGTATTGTACATTGTTCATTGGATGTGTTCCTTCGTTTGTCAAATGTAAGGAGTTGATTACACCATTAATTTATCACCGTCTTTATGTGGTCGGTATATGTTGTCCATTATATTCTTAACACGGCTACGTCTTTTAAAAGTTTTACATTATTTTGTGTTATGGTGCGTTAAATGTCTCTAAAAACGTACTGTCTGTGACGCCTCGTGGAAACTTTGCGGGACTTTGTATCAATTGGCTAACTGAGGGTGGGAGGGGGAGGACGATGCTTTCAAAACACTTGGTGGTCTTGAAAAATTCGTTGGTCCTTTAGGCGTTGGACATATAGTCTGGCTTAAAATTATCCTGCTCCGTCTACACTTGAGGTCCATAGGCTCCTCCTTTGGTTCTTTTTTTTATATCTGCTGTGTTTATAAGAGTTTCAGTTATTAAATTGGTTTTGTACTGTTTTTCCTAATAGTTTGTTCGGTATACATTGTTACCCAACTTGAAAGCACGATACTTGCGGCGGACAGCATCCTTGCAGCTGTATAATTCTTCTCGTAAGAGTTTGATGTTTACTGTTTTGCGACATGTTACAAAGAGTTTGTTCTAGTTGTGGACCACACAGAGGCTTAGTCACTAACTGTTGTTGAAACTTAAAGTAGGCTCGTATTTATATTACGAGACTAGAAAACTTGTCAAAGCTAACTCTGTATCTCCCTTTATCCAATTCACAGTCCTTACTAATGCAGAAAAAACTGTACTTATCCTTTCCAAGCTAAAGCGCACATTTCTCGAAACTTTTCCAAAAGTCATGGTGTCCGTATTTACTGATCATTGTAAACATGTTTGAGATTTGTTTCGTCCTGTTTTGAATAAAATAATCAAGTTTGTATTCTTCTCTCACCAACCTGGTTTGGGTATCCTACTATAGGTTTGTCCTATATAAAAGGGAATCAATGTTTATTATCGTCGACCCATGGTAAAGTAGTTGCGTATATTATCGTGTTTTTCACCATGCAATGTCGTCAAAAATCATAATAGAATTGTTTTTAGCTTCTTTAGGTGGTATGAACTTTAGTGTTTTCATCAAATACAAAGTATCCCAATTTCCTCCGGGGTAATAAACACTTTTTAAAAATTGATACTTGGGGTTGATGTAGGGGAACTTTGAGAAATTGTACAAACATTTTCGAACCTTAATCCGTTTGGATCGAACAACATGTTGAAAACAACGTTCCGTTTTACCACAATTACTAGGTCCAGCCACTATGCACCCCTTATAGTGGATGGCAATAATGGTCCGTTGTTAATGTCAACTACTTGTGCGTATAGTGTACATGTCGAAAGTTTTCGACAGGTAGCTTTGTGTCCTGTTCAATAACACGCATTGTTAGTAATGAATGAAAGTGTAAGGGAAGTCTTTATTTATACAAGTCTTTCTTGATTCACCCATGTATTGTGTTTACCCGTCGTATCCCTAGCCCTTCATTTAACTAAATACTCTTGTTTCCTTTTTTTCTAAGTACTTTTTCAACCAGGTATACATCATCTGTTTTGGATTTTTGTAGCTCTTTTTCGTAGAAACTTCCTTTGATGACGTCACCAGTATGGTCTTTGAGGAGGTAGGTTGTAGGAATAGTAGTTTGGACTTTGTACACAGTAAATATCTCGTTAGTCCAGTTGGGTAGGTATCCTTTGTCAAAGACCTTTTTATACTTACTTATCCTCACCTTGTCGCCTACTTTAAAACGGACCTTTTTATCCACTTTCTTGTATTTTTGTCTATTTTTATTAATGTTTTTTCTGACTATGTTTTCATTTCTTTTGTTCACATGACTTGGAGCCATGCCAATAGTTTTGTGTTTTCTTGTGTTGTATTCTTCCAACAAAGAAGGTAGTATCTTGACCCATTGATACTTACCTTGCTCCGTGAACTTTCGCCACATTAATGCTTTGAGACTGCGGTTGAACCGCTCTACGATGGACGCCTTCTTATCACTGTAGCTCGAATAATGGTTTATACCATATGTTTTCATTAGCTTTGTGAATCCTACGTTGTAGAATTCTTTAGCCGCATCTGTTTGTAAATGTTTCATTTTATTGGACTTTAATACGGGTGTTATGGCTTTAAAGATTTCCTGTCCAGACTTGTCCTTGACTGGTATTGCGTAAGCGTATTTGGTAAAGCAGTTGATTACTGTGAGAATGTACTTGTAGCCCTTGTTAAACTTTGAGTATGGTATCATTTCGACCAAGTCAGCTTGGAACAAGTCTTGTATTCCCTTAACTTCTACAGGTCTAGTAGGGAATTTTTTTCTAACTGGAGCATGTAGCTCCCTTGCTATCTGCTCTCTTACACTCATAGTGGAAGAATGGAAGGGTTTAGGTAAAGTTTAACAATTTATTTGGATTTTTTTGGTGTATAGAGCCCCAACCTCGCTCCATACGGTGGCAGTCAACCATAAAAATAATAGAAATAAAGTTTACTGCCTCCCTGCTAATTGTAAAGCCTTACTTACCTAACGAGCAACACACATTCACTTTTGGATACGGGTTTTTACGCCCCAGAGCCACATTCGCTTTTGGATACGGGTTTTTACACCCCAGAGCGTATTCATACAGTTGTTCGAAAGGTACAGGCACTGTTAGTTGCAAAATTCAGCTAATTATTTCCACAAACATCTCTACCAGCAAATTGAATTAAAGGTAGGCCATTAACAAACCTACAGTTCGGAGAGTATTTTTTATGCTCATCAAATGGAACATCACCCTCTTCCCAACATCCAATATCTATACCACATGAGAAACAGCGAACTGCATCGCTATAATTTAAATAATAAAAGCCAGCTTTTACCATTACATGTGGGTTGAGGAATGGGACTGGCCAATTTAGAAAAGTGTCCAGCCTCACGTTTTTAAAGTGATACTGTGGTGGACCGTCTTTTTTAGAAAGGTAAATTTGTATCAAGTATTGTTGAATTGATTTTGGAAGGTTTAATTGTTTAATTTCGAAAAGGTTGTTAAAGGTTTTACAAAGTTCCACTGCAGCGAGAGAGGCAAGTGAACCGATTGACGCCATTAGTGCGAGTGATAAGAAAGGAAGGAGGTAAGGGAGTGGTGGACAGTCATGAGGTAATGGAAGCAGATGTGATAACAGATGACCTTTGAGGTCAGTGTTACATTAATCAGCACAACATGGATGCTCCATGTGCATATCAACCACATGTTAACCCTAGAGGTCAAGTTTAGTGATAACAACGATAAAGCCCAGTCATATTGCGTTTGTTATGGTGTATATTGCCACAGAGTAGCAATTCCCTGCGCATGCGTCACCCACTCACAGCTGATGCCACCAGGTCCGCTCCGATTGACGTTGCCGCTAGGGGCGCTGCGATCACGTCAGCCACATTGCATTTATTATAGTGTATATATGAGTAACAACGCGCATGCCCACCCAACCAGTAGACGACGTGTACGAAGGTAGCCGACGGTCGCCGGAAGTACACGAAAGCATTTTATATAGTACATATGTAAATGGCCGCCATCTTTAGCATTTTATATAGTATAAAGACCGAATTTGAGAAGTGGAATTACCACCGGGGACTTCCCTTCCGAAGGCACCATGTTCCGAAAGGATGCGCTAAGTTTTGCCACCAGGTGCGCTACGATCGGGTCGAGCACATAGAGTATATGGAGTAGTGTATGAAATATTAATTTGTTATAGTGTATATATGAAATAATCCACAGAATAGCAAGTCCATGCGCATGCGCGCCCGACCAGCAGACGACGTGTGCATCATAGGCTAAGAGCGTACGAAGGTAGCCGACGGTCGCCGGAAGTACCCGCCATCTTGGATCCAGTTGTCATCTTTTTACATTTATTATAGTGACCGCCATATTGGATAAGGAATTTTTGGAGGGAATTTTGAGGAGGGAAAGACGCCATATTGGACAAAAAAGATCATTTTATATAGTCTAACATGGAAAAAGACGCCATATTGGACAAAAAAGTGAATTTTATATAGTATAACATGGAAAAAGACGTCATATTGGACAAAAAAAGTGCATTTTATATAGTATAACATGGAAAAAGACGCCATATTGGACAAAAAAGTGAATTTTATATAGTATAACATGGAAAAAGATGCCATATTGGACAAAAAAGTGCATTTTATATAGTATAACATGGAAAAAGATGCCATATTGGACAAAAAAGTGCATTTTATATAGTATAACATGGAAAAAGATGCCATATTGGACAAAAAAAGTGAATTTTATATAGTATAACATGGAAAAAGTTAGGTTAAGACTGTATTTTATATAGTGTATCTTATATAGTATAACAAGGTTAACAGTGCATTTTATATAGTATAACACGGAAAAAGTTAGGTTAACAATGAATTTTATATAGTATAACAAGGTTAACAGTGAATTTCATATAGTATGATGTGGGAATTTGGAGGGAAATTTGGGAATTTGGAGGAAAATCGGGAATTTTGGGGAATTCCGGGAAAAGCGTGGGAAATTTGGCGGGAATTTGAGGTTAGGAAAAGTGAGGTTAGAAAATTTGGCGGGAAATGGGCGCCGCCATCTTGGATCCGGTTCCGGCCGCCATCTTGGATCCGGTCACGTGACCCGAAGATACCCGAACGTGGCCGCCATCTTGGAAAATCGACCCGAAGATACCCGAAAGTGAGTCTGGCTACCTCATCTTTTATCTACTTCTAGATAAGGGCGAATATGCGATACGTATGACTACAGATGAGCGGACTTATTCCTTATTATAACTAAGGTCGAATATTCTTTAGAAGGTGTCATTAGTCCAATACAAATGAACAGCTAGTGGCTTAGCTAATTTCTGTCAAAACGTGTTATGACTTTGATTAGCATGGAACGTAGAACGTTTACCATATAAAACTGGGCTTTAACTAAATATATTACCGACCAGTTTTAATGTTTCACTATAAATATATATTAAAAGAATAGTTTAACTAACTATACCATCAATATTTCGATTATTTTTATATTTCGATAAAAATTGAAAATTACTTGTTGATTAACTCGAAATCATTATCAATTTATCTGGATTAGTTCTTTTATGCACTAATTTTAAAATTGGCATGCCTACCAGAAGATGATCCAATAAAGCATGGAATAATTTGATGAGTTTTATATCATGAACGTAACGAAACTATCATAAATAAATATATATGGATAAGTCGTAATTGTACTATTTATAACTACCAAGCTGTATTTAAATGTTTACGAGCGATTGGTATTTACTGGAACATTACCCAATTATTGGTTCTTACAACCACCTTACAGTCATAATTTAAATTGTTAACAATATTAATAAAATTATTATTTCTCGTAATTTTTTTTATACTGTTATTGACTCCTTCTATGTAGAGGATGGGGAAAAAATGTGGTAGCGCTTTAACAACTTTTGTATGACTTCACTTGAAAAGTGATATCTTGTACATGATCATGGTTACAAAGAACGTACTTTTTGACCCCATTAGCAACATTTCGTCTTTTCAGGGGAAGGCCCACGAGGAGTTGAACGAAAATCTTCAACATAAGCCTAGGTTGAGTTTGGTATCAAACGAAAGGTCTATTCAAGAGAAATTAATTTCCGCAAACTGGACTTCAAAATATATCCTTTCTATAGTCATTTAAATTTCAAAGTACGGTAACTGATTTTTTCAAATATATTATTTCTCCTCTATTTAACAGTTTTAATTAAATTATTCTAATCCAAAATTGTAATTGATGCAACAAAATTATTTAAAAAATTTAATTCTTGAAAAACAATAACGTTGTGAGATCGTTTCCATATATTTCAATAACACTTTAGCTTATGAATAAATTGTATAACAATAAGTAAATGTATATACATCAGTATTGTGTCTACTCTATTTGTCATATTTAAGTTTTTCACCTATAAGCTTTATACACTTAAGTCAACAGTTTTTAGATATTATTTGAGAATTTTTAATCGAATGCTTTTTTCATAACAAGTACAATTTTAAGTTAAAAATGTGTAAAAATCAAGCTGTGATGAATATTGAAAAAAAATCTCCATCTGATATATGAAAATATTTTCGATCAATTCTAAAAATGTCATCCTGTATAAACATTTCATTAGATATAATGCTATTTTTAATGATAATGGCTCATGAATATGTATACACAATACAGTCAACATTAAATGAGTATCATACTAACAACGTTGAGCTGACCTTACAATCTAAACACGCCATCACACAAAAACTTATAATTTACCAGTAACTAGACAGCTAGGATAGTACCTGTGTGATTTACCAATATTGCTTTGTGTGATGTGTGATAACGGAACTATCCATGATTGAGTTTGGATACGAAGTCACCAGAGGGAATATAATGAATAGTGAATATGAGTGCACGTGGTCATTAAACCCATCATACCTCAGGATAGCAAATATTGTCAACATATCGATATATCGAATTATCCATATATCGCAAACTAAATGTCGATATAACGATAATATCGAGAGAGAGAGAGAGAGAGAGAGAGAGAGAGAGAGAGAGAGAGAGAGAGAGAGAGAGAGAGAGAGAGAGAGAGAGAGAGAGAGAGAGAGAGAGAGAGAGAGAGAGAGAGAGAGAGAAGTATCGATGTATTGCGTAACCGATATATCGAATTTTATATTATTTATATGTTTAAAATTAGGTATTTCTCTCATTTCATGAACAAAAACACACTCATGTTTTTCTGTCACTATTTATAATAGCCTACTGAATGTACAAATAAAATAATTTTATTTACAAGAAACATTTGGTTTTTGTGGTGTTTAATGAACAAAAAAAATCAAAACAATAGTAATTATACCTATAGTTATTATGTTATCACACGTGGTTTGTAATCAGACTGGCTAGGCATCCTAGAGTCAGCGTTGCCAACTCACACACAACTTCATTAACCCACTAGTCTACAACAAACTACATTTTACTGCATTAAACTCACGAAAAAAGGGAGGGAGGGAGGGAGGGAGAGAGAGAGAGAGAGAGGGGGGGGGGGGGAGAGAGAGAGAGAGAGAGAGAGAGAGAGAGAGAGAGAGAGAGAGAGAGAGAGAGAGAGAGAGAGAGAGAGAGAGAGAGAGAGAGAGAGAGAGAGAGCAATTTACTTGTGGACTCACAGCCAGGGCGACTAAGGGAATACAGCTTTAAGTGGTATCTGAACCACGTATTATTGGTCTGATTGGTTCTCTGCCCTCCAAAACATCTGGATCCTGACTACCACCCACACCCAACACGGACACCCCAGACTTCTCTAATAATGTCCACGTTGGTGGCAACCATTGCTTAAATAAATTAAACTACTGCCTGCCAACGTGGAAATAGAAAATAAGAGATCACCTACTCCGCTATTCGAGTCTTTTTGAACTCGTATTTTGAACTTAGTCATGTTGAAACGTTTGGAATAATAGTCTATGTAACATCCGGATTACACTTGTGGGTACATATATTATGTAATTTGCAGGTACTCGTGTGATTTTTTGTTAATACATAACCTAAACTACATGTACATTTCTCATTCGCATATTTTTCTTTGCATTTATGAAAATTCCCATACATCATAGGCCTATACAAATTTACAAATCAACATAAAGAGTGTTCTGCTCTTTTTGTTATCTCGTACTTCCCCTAGATACTTACACTGTCCACCATGTGATATATTCTTATTCCCTTTCTCTCTTTCCACTCCCTTTTCCTTCCTCTTCATCCACTTTCCTCGGTACTTCTTTATTTCGCACTCTTCTTCCTCTACTTTCTCGATCCCTCTCCAAATACACATCTCCATTGCTTTTCATCTGTTCTCGTCATTTTTCCTAAGAGTCCAGGTTTATGCTCCATATAACAAAAATATACCAAATAAATCATTTCATAAATCTTTTACTCAGCTTATTATCCAACGGCCTTCAAAATAAACTCATATTATAAAATCTTTATTTTTCCTTATAAAATCTTACATTTATTTACTTTCTGATTTATTTTTATATTTTCTTAATTATTTATTTATTCATATCTTCTTCAATCACACCTAGGTATGAAAAACATTGTACTTTCTCTGTAGGTCTTCTCTATAGTCCAATATTCCCTCGTTTATCTTCTCTTCCTATTCCTATATTCTTATTTTTATTTCAAATTTTTATTTTAAATTCAAAGTGTTTTATTTCAAATTCATTTCGTACTCTTTACTTACTCTGTTTAATGTGTAAATTTATTTCTATGAGCAGTTCCGTTTTTTCTTATACTACATCCATGTCATCCGCAAAGCTAATGCAGTAATTTCTTTTACCTCCTTTATTTACCTCCTCTTTCTGTTAATTCTCTCTCTCTCTCTCTCTCTCTCTCTCTCTCTCTCTCTCTCTCTCTCTCTCTCTCTCTCTCTCTCTCTCTCTCTCTCTCTCTCTCTCTCTCTCTCTCTCTCTCTCTCTCTCTCTCTCTCTCTCTCTCTCTCTCTCTCTCTCTCTCTCTCTCTCTCTCTCTCTCTCTCTCTCTCTCTCTCTCTCTCTCTCTCTCTCTCTCTCTCTCTCTCTCTTTCGTATTTATTTCCAGTCTATTAATTTATTCTTAGAACTTCTATAATCTTTTGCTATTCTATCGAAAGCTTTTTCAAGAACGACGAAAATCACATATATCTACTTCTTCTCTATTTAACTTTCCCCTATCGTCCTCAGCAGTCCAATAGCACCTCTCCTTTCATCAAACCAAATTTTTCTTCTCTAACATTGAGATCTAATTTTTCATATATTCTGCTGTTCATTGTTCCTTGTGAAATATTTGATGTACATTTTATAAAAGTATTGTTCAATATTCCTCACACGTTCTTGTATTTTTCTTCTTCGAAATGAGAATCATCACATCCTCCGTAGGCCTTTTCCCCTTTTCATACACTTGTCTCCACAGTTCTACTAATCTCTTTGTTCCTCTTCCTTCTATCGCTTTCCATAGTTCATTCCACTCGTACATCGTCTCACCCTGTAGCCTTTTCATTTTATTCTCTTTAAGTGATTTTACGATTTCAATAGCTAATAAGTACGCCTCTCTCTCGTCTTATGGTACTTCATCATCATCTTCCTGCTACATCTCTATTTCATTTCGTGTATTCAGATAATATTATCCTTCTACTTCTTTTATTTTCGCGAATAGTGCTCCTTCTTTTGACTTAATTAACTTGTTTCCCTTTTTTCTTTCATTTTAGAAGAATTTCTTTAAATCATTGTTCATCTGATCATATTTGCCATCTGTTTCCATCATAAAAATGAATATTCTCGCTCCATTTCTTGCCAAAAGAAGGATGTCATCCACATTGTGTTTGCACCGTTGAATTACAATAATTGCTTTACGAACGCTAGTTCTCACCAAACATGTTTCATGAAGAGTTGTCAATTATTTTTTCAAATTATCTGTTAAAACTAATTTTATTTTACATAAACTATTTTTTATTATGTATCTACAGTTAATTATTCGTCAAAATTCGCAATGTTAATTCCGTGTTTATTTTACCTCTTTACGCCATTATTCATTTATATCCAGGCCTGTTCAAGGTTCCTAATAATAAGAATTTTCGTAAAATTCTTCTATGAAAATTCTTATTATAAACAGGAGTACTGAAATAAAAATAGTTCATTTAGTTTCAAACTTTGTGTTTTATTCGTGATTATTATTGGAAGTTAAAGGAGTATTTCGGACGGATAATTTGTACAAACTTTAAAAGATAAACAACTAAATGATTGTTCAATCAACGATTCCAGGCCTAAATAAATATTTGGTTCAGAATATTGGTTGATCAAGAATAAACTTAGCTATTCACCTTCATGTAAACCAAGTTATGGTGTTTAAATTAAACCTATTTTTGTAAAAATATAAAACGAAAACAATTTATCTGCCCCTGTTTTAAAAACTGATTTGTAAATTTAACCTCCTATTCCACAAATAATGATTCATCACGCGTTTTATTCGTAAAAATAAACTTAATTTAACAAGGTGATGGGTTCCAATAAAATTAAATTTAAAATTACTATATTGTGTACAAAATTAGTTCGTCAAATAGTAAACCAAAAAACAATTTATTTATGACTCTAGATTAAACTGTCGCTTAGAGTATAATTACCTAAAATAATTACTGAGAGTAATCGCAAAAGATTTAAAAAATAACTATAATTTAAACTACGAAAGAGATTTTAATTTATATTTCCTCTGTAAACATTATTCTGGTGATGAAATCAGGAATATCTTAGGTCGAAAAACTACAAAATGGGTATTTTTTTTTTAAATTATATCCAAAAATGTAACCTGAACTTAATAGACCATTGATTTGAACAGCTTCAATTCGTCATAAATAAGATCTTCGCAACAGGTCAAGTTCTGTTAGTGGGCGTGATTTTCTGTTAGAAGAGTAACTTTAAGTATGGCAAATGCCCTGAGAAAAATTTTAAATTTTTGACACATAGTTAAATAATCATAATGAAAAACTAACATATTTTACAAACAATAAATGGTCAGTTTTGTGCAAAATAATATTAAAATGGCTTATCTATTCAGAAATACCAAAAATATGACTGGGTCTCAGAGATACTGCTGAGGATGCTACATCACAGTGTGGGAGAAACGTTTGGTAATGTAAATATTGTATATAACACTTAAACGTGGTCGTTATTGGAAGCCTCCAAGCTTGGACAATGGTAGGGTATACAATAAAACATCCCTCAACCTATTAAAATTTTCATAATTTTTCTAGAATAATTAAAATCTATGTTATATATTTTTTAATATTGCCTCTTACGTACTCTTTACACAACTAGCCTTATTATTGAGGTTAAATAAATAAAATATTGTTAATATATTATAACACTTCCAGTAAAATCTTATTGTAATTCAATTATTTTTAGTTTTTAAAGCAATATAAGCAATGTTCATTTTTCGTACTTTTACAAAGAAAATTGTTTATGTATTTATTTATATCGCATGGCATCAATATAATAAAGTTATATATAGTTATTTTAAAGAAATGTTCAAGATATTGTGTCTTGAAATATTATGAAATATGTCATTGTTGTAATTGGCTAATAAACATAAAACTGGTCATGAAATACACGTGTAACCTGTTTGTGCAACGTACATAATGTACCATAAATTTATCAGATTTATAACTGTCTATATTGTACCATTTCCAAAGTGTTTGAACACGTTGAGATGTTCATTTTTTCGAATTAAAAAATTAAAATTAAAAATATATCCTTAATTGTGCAATTCGATACAAAGTTGTAATATATATCACTTATTATTAGTTTTATGTACTAAGGGACTATATATTAGGTGAAAATATAAATTCGCAGTGAAAGAAGCAGTTCAAATTTACGGTTGTGCAGATGTGGAGCACAGACAACGAAAGAAACTTAGAGGGTCATTTGTTCGTTATATCCAGTACAAGTGCCTCTCGTTTGTTCTGGCCAACTCAACATCTGTCATGAACTCTCAAAAAATCAAAATATTCGAAAAGAGTTCTGTATTACAATGAAACGTGTTTACTTTTATTTAGAATGCCTAAAGGTTAATGAATTATTTTTCACAGATCTATATGAAAATGGAATATGCAGTTTCATTTATGTTTTTAACTGCTTCTGTAAAAAGACTGTTAACCGAATTATAAATATATCTGGTAGCTTTATTATGGTTATATTTCTGTGTAACAAAGGTAATAATTAATCAAAACTTCAATGCTGGTGTGACATTAACTCGTTTCAAATAAAATAGATAATATACCTTTGCTCATCTAAACAATCACCAGATAATTTAATAAAACAAATGGATATCTATTTATAACTCATATGTACCATATTTAATTAGTATTGTAATTAGATAATTTATTTCAGTTACTAGTCAAAAAATATAAATTTGATTCCAATACATTCATTAATATATAAATCAAGATTAACAAATAATAAGGTTAAGTACCTTTGTCGTCTTCAGCTACAAAATATTTAATTCGACTACCGGTTACAGAGCAAGAACTCCATGGTCACATGCACTGTACATTGTCAAAACAGTGACATTAAAAAAATTATAACATACAGTGGATGTGACTATGGAGTTCTTGCTCTGAAACCGGTAATCCAATAAAATATTTTGTAGCTGTATACGACAAATGTACGTTAACCTTATTATTTGTTAAATATATCAGCTCAGGAAGCTTTAGCAATGAATAAATCAAAATAAATTAACACTAATTTTCTAAAAACCTATTTAAATGGCAAATATTCTCCACCAACGAAAAGCCAGTCTAGTGTTAAAGTGTAGTAAAAGTGTAGTGTAAAAGACCAGTATTGAATTAAAAGGTGTAATTAAATTATTTTGCAACAATAACTTGGAAGAAGGTCTCTCTCTCTCTCTCTCTCTCTCTCTCTCTCTCTCTCTCTCTCTCTCTCTCTCTCTCTCTCTCTCTCTCTCTCTCTCTCTCTCTCTCTCTCTCTCTCTCTCTCTCTCTCTCTCTCTCTCTCTCTCTCTCTCTCTCTCTCTCTCTCTCTCTCTCTCTCTCTCTCTCTCTCTCTCTCTCTCTCTCTCTCTCTCTCTCTCTCTCTCTCTCTCTCTCTCTCTCTCTCTCTCTCTCTCTCTCTCTCTCTCTCTCTCTCTCTCTCTCTCTCTCTCTCTCTCTCTCTCTCTCTCTCTCTCTCTCTCTCTCTCTCTCTCTCTCTCTCTCTCTCTCTCTCTCTCTCTCTCTCTCTCTCTCTCTCTCTCTCTCTCTCTCTCTCTCTCTCTCTCTCTCTCTCTCTCTCTCTCTCTCTCTCTCTCTCTCTCTCTCCCTCTCTCTCCTCCCTCTCTCTCTCCCTCTCTCCTCTCCCTCTCTCTCTCCCTCTCCTCTCTCTCTCTCCCTCCTCTCTCTCCCTCTCTCTCTCTCTCCCTCTCTCTCTCCCTCTCTCCTCTCCCTCTCTCTCTCTCCTCTATCTCTCTATCTCTCTATCTCTCTATCTCTCTATCTCTCTATCTCTCTATCTCTCTATCTCTCTATCTCTCTATCTCTCTATCTCTCTATCTCTCTATCTCTCTATCTCTCTATCTCTCTATCTCTCTATCTCTCTATCTCTCTATCTCTCTATCTCTCTATCTCTCTATCTCTCTATCTCTCTATCTCTCTATCTCTCTATCTCTCTATCTCTCTATCTCTCTATCTCTCTATCTCTCTATCTCTCTATCTCTCTATCTCTCTATCTCTCTATCTCTCTATCTCTCTATCTCTCTATCTCTCTATCTCTCTATCTCTCTATCTCTCTATCTCTCTATCTCTCTATCTCTCTATCTCTCTATCTCTCTATCTCTCTATCTCTCTATCTCTCTATCTCTCTATCTCTCTCCCTCTCTCCCATCTCCCTCTCTCCCATCTCCCTCTCTCCCATCTCCCTCTCTCCCCCTCTCCCCCTCTCTCCCCCTCTCTCCCTCCTCCTCCCCCCTCTCTCCCCCCTCTCACCCCCTAATTTTTATTGGTGAAAATTGTTG
>JAQJVL010007639.1:0-23016 GCA_035578905.1 Stictocephala bisonia
GGGAAGTTGGAAAATAAATGTTGTGTGAGGCAGGGCTTTGCCTTTTATATATATATATATATATTACAACTCACATTATAAGTTATATTTGAATGATCGAAAAATCACCTATGAAGATGCTCACCTTCATAAATATGAAGGGTTTGTTAAGAAAACTTAACCCTTAAAACGCTGAGCAATTTTCTCTAATTTTTCAATTAACGCTTAATTTTCTTGAATATACTATAATTTTAGTTTTTGTAAAGTTATATTTTTTTAAATATAAACCAGGATAGTACAATGTAAAAAAAAAAAAAAAAAAATTATAACGATATTGTATTTTTTATATTCATTTTTTATTCATTACAAAGTTTTATCAAAACTGTAAAAACTAAATATTATTGCATGCAATTAAAAAAATGTTATACTTGCAAAAATAAATTTTTCAATTGAAATATGATTTTATAATGACAATTTCTTCCTTAGAAAGTAGCAGCTGTGCGAAAAACTTCAAAACTATAAATTTTATAGCCATTATAAAAATATATACAATATAACTCAATAAGACAACAGATTATGTACACAAAATAAACACTATTTACAACAAAAATAAAACTAGACTTCACAATGAAAAATATAGAGTAAATTCAAAATAATAAACTTTGTTTACACACCGGAGGTTAGTACAATGCATGAGACAGACAACAAATAACTGCAGACTGACTTAAGTGCCAGCCGGTCGCCGCGTCATGTGACTAGCAGATGCGTATAAATTCGCTGCGAGCGCTATCGGTTACCTCAACAGAGGCAATAATGAATGAAAACTTCATATTATTTACATTCGTTGCCTAGTAACCAGTCCAAAGGTCTCGAAAATGAATAATAACCTGAAAATAGTCTTGACCTTGAATCTTAGAACTCGCTACGTTGTATTAGGCCTGTTCTAGGATTATTGTTATCAGCTCGCGAAATATTACGTATAACGCATTATGGGCAATTGTAAACATGCGTATATATACGGATGCCGCGTTTTAAGGGTTAAAAGAAAAGTTATGAGCTACATTTTTAAAGAAAATATGCTATTTTAAAGTTGTTAGTATAAGGGTGGATTAGGAAGGATCTTAAAAATTTGTTAGTAGGATGGGTGACATAACTCTCAAAATTGATCCATTTTTGGGGTAAATCTTGATAGCCAGACAAAAAATAACTTGCCATTTTCATATACTTTTAAGGTGTTAATTGTAAATAAATGGGAAGTATGAATTACAAATATATTATTGATTATGATAAAAATAAGGTATTGTAATCTTAAAATAATTTTCATTAATTTATTATCTTAATATATACTTTTTTAACATATTATAATTCAGTAAATGTAAAATATTTACTGATTTAGTTACACCATTTTGATTAATTAATTAATTTAGATAGATATTATATTTGGTTTTACATCCAGCTATAATTTCTAAAGTTTTTTTCTTTAAGCTACTTAAAAGTTTTAAGTTCAAAATACTCTTGTTTTAAGTAAGTAAAATTGAGAAAACATGATCCTCATCACAAAGCTGGTGACCACTCACCTCCTTGATTATCCATTATGTTCTTAGGTTTCAGAATTGTGTCAGAAGTGCCTGGAGAGGCTAAACTCAGCTAAGAAAGAGGAGTTGTTATGATCTTGTTTAGCTGAGTGGTGATCTGATGTATTTGTGCAAGTTAACTCTCAGACAGGCATTGCCTGCGATTCGTGCAATGTTTAACATTCCTGAACTGACCGAAATATGGGTGATGTTGCATGTGGCGAATAATTAGTAAATTACAAATCTTGTGTTATTGATATTAAAGTGATTCATATACCTATAGAAAGAGCAAAAGACACAGATTATATGAGCATTTTACTATGACATGTTGGCAGCCCTGATATTAACAGTGTATCAGAAATTTGGTTAAGTTCACATATTACTAATGTTAACTCTACTCGATATTTTTATGGGTGTTTTTTTACTCACAAGTGTAAGAAATGTTAGTTTTTAATTACTTCAGTCATTGAATTTTATTGAATGTTACAATTTATATGATTTATTTTTTATGGTTAAATGGGTATAAAAAGTCATGAAAAAAAAAACAAAAAAAAAAAAAACGAGACTAATGTCAACAGTTGGCTTATGTTTATGTTTAGTGTGTTGTTTAAATTTTGACAAGTGCTTAATGATCTCATCCTGCTGACAAAATATGTAAACAAGGTAGAGTACAAAAATACATTTTTTATTATCTGATAGAGATAGCGCCTCTTTAAGAACAAAATGACACCATTGAGGAGGCAGGCAAAATACACACAATCAGCTGTGATTAAGCTATGTCAGCAGTATGCATTTTGTTATGCTGGTAAAATAATGAAGAATTTAACTCTTAACAACATTTTAATGGAAGAAAAGGTCATAGCAATTTGTTTGCATGTAAAAATAGGACTATTACAGAATTATTTTTCAATCCATAAAATATTGTACTGTAGTTAAATACATATATTTACTTTAGATTTAGAACATCTTTAAAAGGTAGGTAAACCAACATTTGTAATTTAATGCAGTACATTATGCAAAATCTGAACCGTTAGTTTTTTGTATTCTTTTAGATGTAATAGATTATTCTTCTTTTGTAAAATATAACATCAAAGTTGTTTATTTTGTGCCATTCATAATTGAACATCATATATGGTTAAGTTCACAAATCGTAGGTAATCTTTCGTAGGCTGATGTGTTCAGTAATCCAAAATCACCCCAGTCCTATACATGTGGAACCATCAAGAGTTAACTGTACATAACTCTACGCTTTTATGTATTTCAATAACTGACTGTTATCAAAGTATTAGAAATAACATTTTTAATATTCAAAACTGAGGGGGAGCGGGAGAGGGACCCTCTTTAATTTGTGCATGTTACTACTACTCTGGTGTTAGTGAACTTGTCTTCTAAGGTAAGTTTGCTGATGTCCTATCTCTCCAATATACTAATTCCTGGCCTAGTGCCCTTTAACCTAATCTAAAATTGGATAACAAAGTGAATCATTCTTTTTTTTACTTTTTGCAGAGGCAGTTACACTGTTGAAGGAAACTAAGCCAAGAAAAGAAATGGATTTTTCGTCTCGAACCTCTGCTTGGCAAGTCCTACAGGCTGTGGCTGATACTACTAAGGACCCAGAATTGGTAAAAAAAGTCCTCAATATCCTTGTGGACAGCAAATACGTTGACATCGATAATGTCATGTTGGGCCCTGTTATAAAGGCATATTTACTCAGGTAAATTTGAAGTATATTTGCTATATATTCAATATGATATTTATGATATTTTCTTTTCAAGTTAAGGAAAGAAAGGTTTCTTTTCAAGTTAAGGAAAGAGAGGCATTGTTATGAAGACATATTAACTCAGGTAAATTTGAAGTATATTTGCTATATGTTCAATATGATATTTTCTTTTTAAGTTAACGAAAGAAAGTGACTGGCATAGCTGTAATGCTTGAACTTTCATCTAGTACAAACATTTTACTTCAATACTTTATTAAACTTTTTTTACTTGTTTTAATTAATTTTTATGCATATCAGGTAAATTAATATTTATAGTTAGGTGTAATAAACCACAAGTTAGAATTGAAAATAATAAATTCCTCATGTTTATTTCAGTAAAATTGGGAAAGGGGTTTTTTTTAGAGTGCATTCCCACATTCGCACTAGATGGTAAAAATTTGTGTTATATATAATAATATATTAATTCATGAACTCCTATTTACGAGTTTCCTATTTTATAAATGAATATTTAGAACTAATGTTTACAACAAAAACTGTGTATTATAACTATAACTGACATTTATTGATAGTGAATTAAGCCCTAGGCATAATTGTAGCTTGTGTGTATAATAGCTTAATACAACTGAATGACGTATCAAAATTGGGTTTTATGTGCTGGGGTATTTGGGGCAAAAGAACAATGTACATATATTGGTGGGAGGGGTTACTGGCTGGAAGCCTCACATGCACTGGCAACCCAGAAAAAGTAATATTTCCATGAAATAACTGTTGGGGACATTCGCATGACTGCTTTGTTTATTTATTACATTTTACTTGAAAATATACCATCAAGCCATTATACCTGACACTTTTTCATTACGATTAGATTAAAATGTATTTGGTATCAGGGACTGTATGTTTATACGACTGAAATAAGTTGCAGTTATTGCAATACATGGAACATAAACAACAAATCTATGTTATATCTTGTTTAATAAGTACTTACAGACATATAAAATGATGTATTTTTATATATAAAATGATATTTTAATTAAATAACATAAAGATAACATGTTTTCTATAACATTTTTATAGTATAAGTAAACATCAAACAACACAAATATATTACAATATAAGCACAAAATGTACAAATATATTACAATGCAAGTACAAAATACACAGATATTATGGTGATCGAAGGAAGCGTAGTGATTTGAGGAAGGTGAGCGTGGTTCACCGAAATCGATTACCATAATATCTGTGTACTTTGTACTTGTATTGTAGTATATTTGTACATTTTGTGCTTATATTGTAATATATTTGTGTTGTTTGACGTTTACTTGTACTGTGTATATATATATATGTACCAACACGTATTATGCTAATTAAAAACCATTTTTATGAAAATGTCCATAGTTACATATCATTTTATTAAAGTTCTAAATTATTATAAAGTTCATTTTATCTTATTTTACATAATGAAAATAAAAACTATTTATTTTCAAAATCTTTACATTATGATTATTTACAGCTAAAAATAAATATACATTATTAGTGTTATTTTAAATATAATGATAAATGTAATGATATTTTTCAAAATTAAAACAGAGTTTTACACCTTTTGTAAATAATGAATTGATTTGACAAAATTTCCATTTTTTAAAGGGGTCAAACTAAGTACTGTATTTAATTCTACTTTATACCTTTTTAACAATCTGCACGTCTTCTTGTGCAAATAGTCATAGCTGTATAAATGTACAAACCAACCCATAGGCCTAGTTATGTGGACAAAACTGCCTGTTATTATGAACGTAATGCCGAAAAAGAGGATCTTTTATGTTCCGACTAGGCTTTCTGTGCCTTGGTAGGGAAACTACTAAGTAAACTCTACAGCTACTTTGAAAAACATAAAATCAGTGTTGAATAATTAGATAGTGAATAAGTAAAATAATGAAGACCAATAGGAACAAATGTGCAATACTTCATCTAAAATAATCAAGACCAATAGGAACAAATGTGCAATACTTCATATAAAATAATCAAGACCAATAGGAACAAATGTGCAATACTTCATCTAAAATAATGAAGACCAATAGGAACAAATGTGCAATACTTCATCTAAAAGGTTCTGTGCTTGATTGAATGAAAGGGATGAGACAGACCGTAAACTGAGGACGATGAGTAGAAAATGCTATAAAAAAATTATCCCTGATGCTAGCTTGAAAATAATTTAGCAAATCCTAGAGGGAAAATTACGCAAATTTACTAGCTTTGCGAAAATTGCCTAGCACTTGCTATCTCTTGTAATGGTACCGCTGTTTATTCACTTACTGGCCTAGCACTTACTGGCTTGGATATTACAAGATCTTGCAAAAGCTTGTTTTTACTCACATCACCCATAATCGTTTATATCAAATATCTTTTGACAAGATATTTGATATAAACGACAAGACAATTTCAGTTATATTGTCTATAATTTTCATTTGTTACTTATTATTTATTTTCAATATGCCTAACTGCGGTGAGTGTGCTAAAGTTATTAATGTGAAACAACTAAAAGTGGTGTGCAACGATTGCAGTAAAGAATTTCATGCATCATGTCTTCGGATGAGCAAAGCGGACATTGATTGCATCACATCAGATGGTCTTGTTTGGAGGTGTTCTACCTGCGCTTCAGCAAGAAGGAAAAGTATGCGTTTGGAATCTGATGCTGACGAAGGTAAAACTAGCCTAGAAGATCTAATGAAAGTTATCCAAGAAATAAGAGATAGTCAAAAGACATACGAGAAAGGCTATAATGTCGCATACGAAGCTCTGAATGATAGACTCGAAGAAAATACATCTGTCTTAAAAATGCAAGGTGAAAAAATGGAGACATATTTCAATCTGATTGAGCAACTGACCACGGAAAATAAACAGCTTAAACAAAAGATCAAAGTTCTTGAAGAGCGGCTGGAAGATAGTGAGCAGTACAGTAGGTCTAATGCTGTCGAGATACACGACATTGCTCAGGAAGCTAATGAAAATGTTGTGGATATAGTGAAGTGTGTGGGTAAAGCGCTGGATATGAATATATCTGACTCTATGATAGATGCGTGCCACCGATTGGGGAAGAAACAAAACGGAATCAATCCACCTGGTATTATTGTAAAGTTCGTTAGACGTCTGGACAAAGAAGAATTTCTCAGAAGATGTCGTGTGAAGCGCACACTGTCGACCAGACACATGGGGAGAACAGACGACCGACACGTCTACGTCAATGAGTCGCTGTCACCGGCGAGGAGAAAGCTGTTAGCTATGACGAGGGTGGTCCAGAGGGAGAAGAACTACAAGTTCCTGTGGGTCCGCAACGGAAAAATATTCATGAGGCGTGAAGAAAATGCGGCTTACACCATTGTTACAACTCAGGACGATTTAAGTAAGCTGTAAATTTCAATATGTATATAATAAAACGTTTGTTTCTTTCTCTTGTTTAATAATAATTGTATGTAGATTTGTTTTTATTTTAGTTCATAGTTATTATAATTTTGAGTTTATATTAATTTAATTGTTGTTTTTTCAGTAAAACATTTTTTTTTCGAAACATTTTTCTTTAGAAAATAAAATTATTAATAATAGTCTGACATTACCATTACATTAAACAATAGTAACAATTTTAACTTTAATATAGTAAACCAAAATATTCGTAGCCTGAGAAGCAATTTTGACCTGTTTCTTAGTGAATTAACTACTAGAAATTTGTTCCCGGATATAATAGTTCTTTCTGAAATATGGATATCGCAACATGAAACATTTAGCTATGAAATTCCAACTATGTAAGTTTTATAAAGGCAAATGAGAATTTTAGATCAGGGGGGATAAAGATCTATGTAAAATCGACAATGGAAGTAATTGATTGTTGTCCATTGAATTTTCAATCAGCTGACGTACTCAAATTAGAAATTAAAATAGATAAGCATTATTTTACTTTTATTGCTATTTATAGATTGTATAGTATAAGCAAAAATATGTTTTTAACTGAATTAGAAAATTGTCTTGAAGATAGAAACATTTTTAATATTAACCCTTATCACGCGGCATACGGATATATCAGTACAATGAAAATAGCTCTAAACGCGGCATACGGACATATCCGTATTGATGTATTTTTTAGGTTATTTTTATTTAATAGTACACTACATAACCGGAAATGGGTACAAAAGCCTTTAAATGCTTATTTATAGCCAACCGGATGCAAGCTGGTTTAATTTCACACAACAGGAAGTTAGAAACAGCTGTTATGATATTTTCGTTGCCGTGACGACTGACGCATAGCGCGGAATGCGGATATAACCGGATCTCGCTAGACAGTTCGCCCGCCAGTGCCAGTGTCGCCAGTCACAGCCAAGAGTCTGTCTAGTTGACATCACTAAGCTTTTGTTTACATCATTGTAGTTATTCTTTGGTTGGTTTGTTTCATTTTATTGTTGAGTTTTTGTTTCTACGTCGTTGTTGTAGACCTGCACGGAACATCCCACACTTCACCCTGACGGATGTTTTGAAGTGTATCATACTGTCCAAAACTACTAACTAATCCCATTACTGTATTATAGTTTATTTGATAACATATAATGAGATTGTTTTTCATTTTATTTTATATTGTTTAAATTTAGACTAAAGTTATTGTACTAACTGAATATATAGCAGCGTATTCCATAAAATTGTTTTAATCATTATGTCATATTACAAAATGTAAAATTAAATAAATTTTTATGAAATGGCTATTTTTTATTACTTAAAGGTCCATTAAGTGGAAAATAAATTAAACTTTTGAAAAGAATAAAATTAAAAAAATAAAGTTAAATGCACGCTATTGAGACTTAGGCCAAATTTTATTCAGCGCTTTAAGGGTTAAAAAGAACTTGTTTTTAATAGGGGATATGAATATTAATATTTTGGATTCCAATATAATTACAGTCGAATACAATACATTGTTATCAAGGAATGGTTTAGAATGTCTTTCTAAAGAGCCAACAAGAATTACAGAGAACACGTTATCTTGTATTGATCATGTCTTTGCATGAATTGCAAACAGAGATAAGATAGATGTGGAGGTTTTGACTGTTGAGGCAAACGTAACCGACCATATGCTGACAGAGTTGTCACAGTGTGTATGCATGACCTTGAGCAAAGTAGACTACAACCGGAACATTCTGAACCTTCTGCTTATCGCATAGACTACATCAAACTGGCCTCTCTTCTTGATCAAACGCACTGGTTGGATGTTTATGCTCAGCAGGATCCTTCAATTGCTTTTGAAATATTTTTTGACACTTTTCAAAATATAATAAATCAAAGTAAAGTAAATATATTGGAAAATAAAAATAAACTAAAAAAAATCAAGCCTTGGATGAATAATTTTATTTGCATGAAAATAAAAATTAAGAATAAAATTTAACAAAAGTTAAAAGTACATACTTTTAATGGAAAGTTAAAAGCATACTTTAAAAAATATAGAAATAAACTGCAAACACAAATAAGAGAACTAAAAGAATCTTATTATAAAAGGTGTTTTGAAAATTGTAATGGTGATTCTAGAGCTACATGGAGGATAGTAAATGAAGTAACTGGTCAAAAGGCAAAGAATCGATCTGAAATAAGTTTAAATATTAATGGAGACTTGATTAATGATCCAATTGCTGTAGCTAATGAATTTAATGATTTTTTCTTACTGTAGTTGATAGATTAAATATAAAAAGAGTACAGCCAGATAATTTTTATTCATTAGATTTTAAGAAATCTTTTATAAGTAAACAATATCCAGAATCCATGTTTGTAGATCATGTATGTAAAGAAGATTTGATAAAAGTTATAAATTCACTTAAAAATAAAATATCACCAGGTATTGACAATATTAGCTCATCACTAATTAAAAAAGTCTACCCTAAAATTATTGACATATTGTTATTTTTAGTAAATAAGAGCTTTGAAAAGGGTATTTTTCCAGAAAAACTTAAAGTAGCAGTAGTAATTCCACTACACAAAAATGGTTCAAGGCAGGATTGTAACAATTTCCGGCCAATTTCTCTGCTTTCTTCATTCTCCAAGATCTATGAGAAATTGATGGAAAAAAAACTAGTCAAGTATCTTGAAAAAATCAGGTTTTTTAGTTCTTCACAGTTTGGTTTTAGAGAGGGGTTAAACACTGAACTTGCCCTTCACAATTTTATAAGTAATGTTTATAATGGGATAAATATGAACAAAAAAGTAAGTGCAAGTTTCTTGGATATAAAAAAAGCTTTTGATTGTGTTGATCATGGTATACTTTTGAAAAAAACTATATAAATGTGGTATAAGAGGGGTGGTTTTTGATTGGTTTAAAAGTTATTTAGAAAATAGAAAGCAGTGTGTCAAAATTAAAAATTCATTTAGTTGTTTGGGTATAGTAAAATATGGCGTACCACAGGGGTCAGTTTTAGGTGCATTATTATTTTTAATCTACATAAATGATCTGTGTAATGCAAAATTTTATGGTGAACTAACATCCTTTGCGGATGACACTGCTTTATGCTATGTGAAAGATAATTGGAATGCCATTGAGGAAGCTATGAATTTCGATTTTCAAGCACTACAGTGGTGGTTCTCTGACAACCATATGTTGTTAAGTCCGGAAAAAACAAAATTTATCAATTTCAGTTTAAGACAAAGAGTCTTCTTTACAAATGAAATTATATACAATTGTACAAAATGCATATGTAGTAAGACATGCTGTACGGAGTGTGCTGTTATTGGGTAGGCAGACAATATTAAATATTTGGGAATTTTTCTTGATGAAGAGCTTAATTGGAAAGTGCATGTTCAAGATTTAAAAAATAAACTTAATAAAACGTTGAGTGAACAAACATTGAGAGTAATATATTTTTCCCTTGTACATAGTAGAATAGATTACAGGCTCTTTTGTTGGGGTAGGACTTATGAATCAAATATTAGGCACATATTTATACAAGAAAAAAAGTTTATTCGAATAATTTGTAAGAAAGCAACAATGAAAGCATCATATCATTTATTTTTAAAACAACAGATTTTACCATTAAAATATATGTTTGTTCATAAAGTTTTAAAAATGTACTATGTAATGAAGAGAAATTTGCCTGAAATTGTCGAAATACATAAAGTTAAGCTAAGAAAAAAGGATGTATTTATGGTTCCCAAACCAAATCTCACTTTCTATACAAAAAGTTATTTATTTCTGGGACCAAAATTGTTTAATTCAATACCAATTGTTCTGCAAAATTTGAAAAATATAAAATTATTTTCCAACAAAGTAAAAAATTGGTTATTAAAGCAAGAAAGTATAGATTACCTTGTAAATATTCAAGTTTAAAGCAATACACTTTCAAACATGTTTTTATTATTCATTTATAATCGTATAGATTTTAATACCTTGTAAATACTTATTCACTGTATCATATATTTATTTCAGATAACATAGTAAAGTATACATATTTGGTTAGTCATAGATT
This sequence comes from Stictocephala bisonia, assembly GCA_035578905.1. Taxonomy (NCBI): domain Eukaryota; kingdom Metazoa; phylum Arthropoda; class Insecta; order Hemiptera; family Membracidae; genus Stictocephala; species Stictocephala bisonia. The sequence continues at coordinate 10,755 of JAQJVL010007639.1, forward strand.
GTTTCGTTTTTATTTTGTTCCTATTATTGTATTATATAGCTATACTGTTAGGGTTAGGATAACATTAAATTTAGAGTTAAGGTTTAAGCTATTTATGTTTTTATATTAATGTTTATATTTTGAAGAATTGGGATTTTTTATTTTAAATTAATATTATTTGCTTTTGCGCATATTAAGATTTATTTGAAAAGAAGGAACCTCTTAAACAGGCATTGCCTTAGGAGGTCCTAGAATTTTCTTGAAATATGTAATTTATGAAAGGTTTTGTTCTAGTAGTATAAGTTTTATTTTGTTAACAGAGCAATTAAGAAGAAACCTTTATATGTTTAAATGTAATTAAATGTATATATTTCGAGAAAATAAATGTATTCTTATTCTTATATTCTTTTTCCTTTGTTATAAAATGGTTGACTACTTGGATGGATAGCAAAAAGTTGTCTTTTAAAAACATTATTTAATCAGCAAATTGCTATTGACAGAACTGAACTTGATCAAATCTAGTCAATAAATAAAAAGATATTAACTATAACACATTAATTTTAATGGTTATATAATTCAAGTTCAATTCTGTTCACAATAGTATTAATGAATATTGTACAGAAAAATCTTCATAGATTATAACAAAAATATTGTAATTGCTATTAAGTTTTGTTTTCATCATTGAGACAATTGAAGAGTTATAAATAGTTTTTGGCCCAAAATCAACTGCTTGAAATCAAGATTCTGGTTGGTATTTCAGAGATGATTTAGAGGGTGCGCTGAAGGAATTTGACCTGTGCGTTCATAAGTACAGAGCTACTCCATGGAAGAATGAGTTGTCAACTAGGCTTATAGAGAAAGAGGATGCGACAAACCTACAGAAACTAGTAGATCTCAGTTCTCAGGTGCATGGTGAGATCAATAGTCTGTACGATCTAGTGTTGTCCTTCGTGGAATGTGGGCGTATAAGGCAAGCCCGCAAGATACTTGAGGTAAGTACTAAGTCAGTACTAATATACTTTGAATGTTTTTTTGTAACTCTAGATTACACAACTAACTTTACTCTGGTAGTTTGTAAGTGAATAATAGAGAAAACTCTTTTTTTTTATTTTTGGATAATTGGCAAGGAGTTGTTGGAAAGAAATAGATATTCTACTTATTTATAACATTCAAGTCATGGTTTTAAAGTTAGTAACATTTTGGTATAAAACAAAAAAACTGTTGACTTATAGTAAACAAAAATTTTAATATGAAAGCCTGTACCTTAAACTATTTTCCAACATAATTTCCATCAATGTTGAGGAACTTGTCATATCGTACAACTAGCTTTTGAAAACAATCCTCGAAGAAATCTGCTGCCTGATAAGACAACCAACCACAGCAGCATGTCGTTTTGACATAATCAGCGTTACCTTCCAGGTGCTTCTCGAAGTTCAAGAATAAATTGAAGTCACTGGGCGCAAGATCGGGACTGTATGGTGTATAATCAATTTATTCCAGCCAAATGATCAGGTAATTTCTTTTTTTTATTTGCTGCGTGAGGACGGGCATTGTCTTAAAGCAAATGATACCGGCACTCAGCATGCCACACTTTTTATTTGGGGTTGGTTGGCGCAAAATTCCTTGTATCTTACAATAAAATGCCGCCTTTATTGTTTAACATTGAGGCAAAAACCTAATCAGCAACACACCTTTCCTGTTCCAGAAAATTGTACACTTGATTTTTCGGGCTGAAATCGTTTGCTTGAACTTGACTTTGATTGTTGTATTGTTTCTGATGTAACGAAGGCCACCAAGTCTCATCACTAGTGACTATTTGGCTTCAAAAATCGTCTCTATCCCAATTGTAATGCTCTAGGAACTGGCTAAACTTTTTTGTTTTTGTGATTCTCTGTCACAATGTTCAGGACTGGAGCGAGCATGACTTTTGTCACTTAAATCATCATGATTTCATAAATTACACTTCTTGACACTTTAGAAGGCTTTCTCCAAAAAAGGCTGTGAGAGCTCTACATGGCTTTGGACCATTGGAAAGCGGCAGAGAGAGGCCTTTAATCCTTTGGCTGCTGGGGCAAAACATTTTTTTTGTCTGAAAACTGCCAGGATTTATGCATATGTGTACCCAAAACTACCGGGATAAAATCCTTGTTTTTGCATACATTTATAGTAGGGGTGTGCGAGTAGTGATTTTTGAGTTCAAGCCTAGTCGAGTAGTTGGCATTTTTTTGAGTATCAAGTATTTTCAAGTGAGTATTTACGCAAGGATTTTCTGTTCACCCAAGACAACTGTAAAAGGCAGACACCATCCTACGCCTATGTTAAATTTTGCCAGATTTGTAAATACATCTAACCTTTTTCCTTTTTTCATAACTAATATGATGTAAAAAACTAAGAAAGTATATTATTAATTAAAACAACGTGGATTATAAAGATTTTATCCGTTCACTGAAATCACAGATCAGATTTTCTATGCAAGCCAATTATACTATTTCTCAGCTGGTCGATATATTTATCTGGTGGTTCAGTTCAAAGTGTACCGCGGAAACGTAGTGAAGCTTGTTGGCAAAAGCTGCATCCAACCAAACTGATGCTAAAAATCATCACCAAATGCAGTCATTTGCTTTCAGAATTGCCTCCTCTCAACGAAAAATTGAAGGTTTACTAAAAATAAATTTTAAAGTCGCTTAGGATGAATTAGTTTATAAATTATGATCGGTAATAAAATGTGTGCAACTAGAAACTACTTCGATACATGAGGCTACACTGAACAACAGATAAATAATTATTTTATAACGGGAAATTCATGAAAACCTGGCGTTCATGAATGAAAACCATTGACGTAGTCGGCTAATATAATAGGTGTAGCCGATATTGGCGACAAGATGCAGTCTGAAATATCAGCTAAGTGCCAACACTAGATACAGTGAAGATTGTGGGCAGCTAAATTATAAACTAATGAATAAAAACCAAGACATGTGATAAGGCTTTGGTTCAATAAAAATTATTTTCTGGATCTCTAAATTCATTGTATTTTGTTTAGAAAAGGTCTTCCAACATGTTTCTCCCTCACTTGGGTTGATTCGTGATTGAATGATTTATTGTTATTCAGTTTACATTGAATGATTATATTGTATCTCTTGACTCATTAAACTCATTGAATGATTATATTTCAATGAGTTTACGAATCCTTATTATATCGTGATAACGAATACAGAGTTCGACCGAGAAATAACTCATACATGATATCAACATGATAAAAGTCCATCAAGCAATGTAATTTACATGTGTACAGCGTACCATGAATTTACAGATTGTCCATCTATTTCAGTTAGTCGAAAATTATTTTGGAATCCGTATTTGATAACAAATTGTTGCGTAAATAATTGGAATAGTGAAATGAATTGTGTTTTCGAATATTGCTGATAACAGGCCGAATATTGCTGATAACAGTCAAATATAGCACTGTGGTATTAACCAACCCGCCCTCCCATACACGTACTGTGGTACTAACCCACCCGCCCTCCCATACACGTACTGTTGTATTAACCCACCCGCCCTCCCATACACGTACTGTGGTACTAACCCACCCATCCACCCATACACGTACAATGGTATTAACCCACGTACAATGGTACAGTTATCAAAATCATTTATTTGTCACAAAACTTAAACTAAGCATTGACAATGTCATATTGAAGCAAGTAAATGCTAGAAGTCAGTAAACTAGAAATTAATATTATTCATACTAAAAAAACTCATCCAATGAATAAAATGGTTGCCCTAAGAGCCAATCAAACAGTTTATTGATAAATATCTTTTTAGAATATTTTTTTATTAAACGAAATAATTTGTTATACACTTTTAATGAAGTAATGCCATAACTTTTTGAGGTTTTTGTCAGTCTATTGTAATGATAATCTATGTGGCATACTCTTTACACCTAGTATTGTACTGATGAAAACTAGGTTTAATAATAGTAGAATTTTTATAAACATACAAAATGAGATAAAAAATATAAAGATTAAAAACAGTGAGGATTCTTAATTTTATAAAAAGAGGCTTACAGTGCTCTGTGGCACCTACATTTGAAATTGCTCTTAGAGCTTTTTTCTGTAGAAGCAAGATTTCTGATATTCTACTACAGTTACAATAGAAAATTAAACCATATCTAAATATCGATTGAAAATATGCAAAGTATGTAGGTCTAATATAATTTAAGTGCACACAGTAAGTCAATTGTTTTAGTAAATATATAACTCTAGATAATTTACTGGTAATAAAATCAATATGGTAATAAAATCAACCCCAAGGTAGGGTTTTATCTAAAAAGATTCCTAAACATTTTACATTGTCAGGATTCTTATTTCTTAGTTGTTTTGTTATCACTTCCTGTCTGATGGGGTACCTGGCTTAGCCATCCTTCTAACAAAACATTTCCTAATCAAAACACAGTATTATCTTGTTTCCTAATATAAATTCAAACGTCACATATTTAACAATAATTCACGTTCGTCGATTTCGTTTCAGTTAGTCCGTTGGCACTGTGTTCTAAAATACTTTACTCAAGATTATTTGCATTAGAAAAAGTAAAATTGAACGTTAATTATTAAAAACAACTCTATTAACATATGTTTTCAACCTTTATATTAGAAAATATTTTAATTTAGAATTAATATAAAAACTCAATTAATGTATTCAATAAATTACATTTTATTGCATTTGTTGATATTGTTTTATTAATTTTAATATATTGGCTAAACAATAATAGATTGTTATACTTGAATCAAAATGATACTTCTTCTAATACAATTCTGTGATACAGTATACTTTATTTATCTATGCTTATGTGACTTTGTATCAATATTTATTTCAGTCAACTCATTGTAAGTTAAAAAGGAATCAGTTATATGGCTGTCATCATTTTCCAACTATGATAGTGAATAACAATAAATAAGTTGTTTTCGATTATTTTATACATTCTTCTTTATTCCTGTGACATATATTATTTTAACTGTATAAATTAAATTTTGATAATTTGACTAGTTACTCCCACAACAACAGCAAATTACAACTATTGTTATGTAAATTTAATGAATTTAATACAGAGCCATCAAATTTCTTTATTACTAGTTTTTCCTATATTTGTCCTTAGTTACTTAATTATATAAGCATGCTTAGTGCTAAACAAATTTATTAAGCCCTAAAATTGTATTTCAAAATAATTATTATTTATTGCGCATTAGGCCTACTGCATTCTGTGAATCCCTTCATCTTACATTCCTTATATTAATTTTAATTGACTTTCTTACTTTGATTTTGATATAAAATTAATTTTTATATTTTTGTTGCATACATATAACGAAAACTAGCTAACATTTTTATGATAAAAAATGTATTTTAAATTATCTTTCTTTGTACTAGCAAGATACATTACTTGTAACGAAAGGTATTATTGTTACTCAACCGCTTCTAAAAATTAATAAAACCACAAATTCTTTGTGGGCATCAAATCGAGTTGTATAGAATCGCATCAAATCGAAATTCTTTGAATAGCATCGCTGCATCGAATAGAAAAACATGTGCTGCACCGCACACCCCTATCAATATGTTTTTTTAATAGTTTTTGAGTTCATCGAACTCAGCAAAACATGGTGCCGCATATAACGCTACTTGGCATTCCGCGCACATGTATCTTTTTTCTTAACTTGATGATGCTCAAGATATTTTTCGAGAAGTTGATGAATCAACTCAAGATGATACATTGTGACAGTGTAGGTTTTTCCCTTGTTTAACACAGTATAATGCGTGTGCATTTAGAACTGACATGTCTTAAGAGATGGAAAAATAATTTTTTTGTACCATCTTGTGCTACGTCTGATACATTCAGTATTGACAACCATCATATCTGATCTGTCTATAGCCCACATGTTACAGTTGTACTCTGAAATACATTTTGGTTTTATAATGGGTTGTTTTGCTTTTTGTTTAATTTTACCTGTATTAACTGTTTCTTCATCGTGTTCTGTGGTTAATATAATCACTTGCCTTTTATCTACCCATCTAAGAGCCATTATGGTACCGTTATCTAAAACTTCTCTTTCTCTGACAAGTAACTCTAGATAAAATTCGGGCATGCCTAATCTATCTCCTCTAACAGTCCCACAAGCATTGGTCCTGTTCAGGTATAGGAGCTGAAATAAGTCAGGGCTAGAATAACAATTGTCAACATACAAGCAATGCCCCTTGTTTAAATACGGTTTCATTAATGTAGTAACAATGTTCCCAGATGTGCCTAAGTTTTCCGTATTTTCTATTTCACTGTCTTTACTAGTGTAAACAATTAAGTCTAGTACATATACAGTACAGTAGAAGTCCGATAATCCGGCACGTTCGGGACCGGCTCGGTGCCGGACTACCGAAAATTCCGGTCTATCGGGCGGTGCCCCTTCCTTTTAGTGTAGGCTTTGCCGTAAAACAAATGTATGTAAATTATTTACATACATGCATACATAAATCGCAATTATAAGAACAATTAGGTTAATAATTAAACAACAAATACAGTATAAAACAAAGTTTATTTTACATCTGCAACAAATACAACAGTTTATTTTACATTTCAAATTTATAATTATGTACACGTTCTGTAAAACATATTTCACTAAGATTTAAAAAAGTTACGAATGTCTTTTTGTTTTCTAGACTTTTGGTGTTTAGAATAAAATTCATTTCTAATGATATGTAAATCAATAATTTCTGAAGCACTGTAGCTAGTACTAGCCTCAGCAAAAGAGATAAACTTATTCAGTGATTCTGCAGCTTCTGCCCAGCTGATTTTTTCCTTTTCTTCTGTTTCGGCATCTGAGTCACTGTCTTCAAGATTTTGAGTAGGCTGAGGGTTTACTACACTGTTGATAATGTCCTCATCGGTTAGTTCTTGTTCAACAGGCTCATTCTCGTCGATTAGAAGCCACTCCTCTACCTCATCTTCAGTCAGTTTTTTCAAGGGATTGTCAGCACTTCTAACGACATCCAAAACTTTGGTCAGAGCTTCTTGATGGTTTTCTTCCTCATCAGTCTGTAGAGCTAGGTCAGATACAGGGTTTGCAGCTGGCCAAAGTTTTCTCCAGCATTTTTGTAGTGTTGTATTTTTTACCTGGTTCCAAGACAGTGCAATAGCATAGACGGCATCTTTTACGGTAAACCTTTTTTGAAAATCAGTCACGTCACAGTCGGCATTTAACATGCCTTGAATAAATGACCTTCTATAAAAGCATTTAAAATTTTGAATAACCCCTTGGTCCATGGGTTGAATCAAAGATGTTACGTTAGGTGGGAGCAGAGTAGCAACAATATTTCCAGAAACTAACTCATCTACTGGCGGGTGGGCTTTGCAATTGTCCAAAAGAAGGATGGCTTTAGTATCTTCTGGTAGACCAAGGCTTTTGAAGGATTCCTTGACCTGAGGCACAAAGTGGTGAAGAAACCAGTCTTTAAAGAGGGCGGCAGTCATCCATGCATTTGATTGAGCATCGTATTGGACAGGCAAGTGTGTAACATTCTTAAAAGCCCTGGGATTTTTAGATTTACCTATCACAAAAGGGGTCACTCGGTGGTTTCCAGACGCATTAGCACATAGCAAAACGGTTAATCTGTCTTTGTTTTTTTTAAAATCCTTGGCTGCTTTCTCTCCTCCCCCAGCTAGTGTAGATGTTGGTAAACATCGCCACAATAGCCCTGTTTCATCAGCATTATAAATCTGTTCAGGTGTTAAATTAGCCACGATTTTCTCAAACTCGTCTTTGTATTTTTCTGCAGAGTTTTGGTTTGCTGAAAGTGTTTCTCCAGTTACATCAAGTCTTTGAATTCCATGCCGAAACTTAAAGTTTCTGAGCCAACCATCAGAATAATTACATTCACTTTCACCAACTCCCAAATCTTGGCCGAATTTCTTTGCCTTCTCAATAATCATTGGCCCTGTTACCGGCTTTACTTCAGAACCTACTGCACTAAACCATTTGGACAATACACTATCTGGCTGTTCCAGTTTTGGTTTTTTTAATGTTTGTCTAGAATCCAATTTTTCAGTTATTACCGATTGAGAAGCAAACTTCATTAGTTCATGTTTTTGTTTTTTAATGTCATAAATAGTTGATGAGCCAATATTAAACTCATTCATTAAAACATTTCTATTCTCACCTTTTTCTAGCCGTTGATGATGTCTAGTTTCTGATTGAGAGTCAGTGTTACGTGTTTTCGTTTCTCTCCTTTTGAACTCGAAGGCTTAGGTTTTGAAAACATGTTCACTGTACAGTTAGAACGAAACTCAGTTTGTTTGTAAACACTTTCAAAAGTTACGTACGTCTCTACAGATGTACTGTATTACAGTAGAGAGTACTGAGACACAGTTTACTGCGATGTGAAAGGACACAAAACAACAACAACGCACACACAAAAAAATGACTTAGACGCTTCGTGATTAATTAACTGTGCTGCACTGCACCTGTATTTGTTGTGACAGCTGAGACTAGCCGGCTGGTTTCCGAATAATATTGAGCGCTTCCGGATGATCCCGAACTACCCCTAACGCTTCCGAATAGCTCTCGAGCATTTTTATTTGCTTTAAAGACACACTTTTGGAGAAAACCAAAATTTTTTCAATTTTCCGGAGCGATGCCGGACTATCAGGCATTCCGGACTGTTGGATGCCGGACTAATGGACTTCTACTGTATCGCAATTGCTCAAGGTACACAATTTAATACCAAATCTACTTCTTTTAGAAGGTATAAACTGTTTAAACCCAAGTTGGCCTTTGAAAAGGAGCAAACTTTCATCTATACATAGATTTCTGAAAGTAAAAAAGGTTTTACAAAAGTTTCCTCTAAACATGTCTACAAGACTTTTTATTTTAGTAAGCCTACCATAGGCAGGGGCAGGATGTTGTGAAGTGCAGCAACCGCAGTATATTTTTGTGTTTATCTCTAGACATACAGTTAGAAACAGCACTGTTCTTTTGTAGAGGGTCATTAGACCAGTAGTCATCAATGCTGTTTTTTTTACCATGTACCATTAGAAAAGTAGTTGCCAAACATTCTAAACTCATTTTCAGTGAGGGGTAGCCATTGTTTCAACCTTGATTTGTCAGAAGGCGGGGCATTATTTACAACATATGTAAATTCTTTGTTGGTTTCATTGACAGTAAAATCTATTACCTTTTCTGGGATTAACTTTTCAAAAAATCTATCTCTCTAGATGAATCCGGAAAGGTATCAGAATATACTAGGCCACTATTACAGTTATCAAACGGGAAATTTATTGGTACAAAATTAGATATTTTCCAAACGTGAGGGAACTTTGACTTTGGTGCTTTTATTTATTTATTTTTTTATAGGTTTGAACAATTTAGGTTTTTTTATTTTTACCTGTATTGCTCTTTTTATGTGCTAGCTTGTGGGACATCATTATCACTGGCTTCAGAAATAGATAAATTGTCAAAACTGTCATTACCTTGTGCAATATAAGTTGTCTGCTGGTTCCCCATCATCCTCAGATAACCCAAGCTTTTCATTCCCTAATTGTGAACTAGGTTCTTCTAAGAGTCTTCCAATGTCACTTTCGTCATTGGTAATGTCACTCCTTCTAATTATTTAAATGAAAAACAACGCACACAGCACAAACAATGCTTACAACACTTGCAAAGCGCAAGGAAGACAATATAGTCGAGAATCTCTTGTCACCACGTGCTATAAAGTTATAAATTGCTCCACAAGATTGTGACACATATTGGAATACACGTTTTTACCACAATGATGAACCACTTTTATATGGGTATAATCCCACACTATATAAAAATGCTGTTAGTCTGGGTGTCACAAAATAGTATATAAAAGTGTTGTTTACAGCCCTCTTTTTCTCATCACCATCCATAAATTTTAAAATTCTTTGTTGCTTAGAATTTTTACATATATAACATATGTAGATAGGTTTACATTTATGTGTTTAGTAATTATTAGTACAAGTTATAAAAAAATGTAATACTATAATATCAAAATAAAATGAACCATCTATCAAAAGCTATACTACAAAATGGCTAGTGACATAATTTAATAACAAAAAGAAGCAGCAAATAATAATAAATACTTTTTTAGACTCCAGGTTTGAACTCAAGGAGCAACAGAATACAAATTGCCTGCGAACGTTATGTGAAAGAGGGAAAAGTTGAACCTTTGGAAGGACTCGTTCAGGCTACTAAGGACCTCCCTCACATCGACCGCTCGGATATATACTACAACCTTCTGGAATCCTACTGTAAGTATTGCCTATGCCCTGTTGGTTTCAGATACAGCAACGTAACATTGGGATAACACATGACTTGTAATAAAGCTGAGCAGGAAAACAAAAATTGTATAATTTTGTAACAAGTGATATATAGTAATGTATGGGTTTTGCTCTGGAGTGCAGTTGATCAGGTTCCCAAGAGATGATCATGAAATGAAGAATTATTGTTTAACATATAAGCCTGAGACGTGCATGTAATATCTAGTTGGACTTATCATGAAATAAAGTTAAAAGTAAAAATATGAATAGCTGTATGACATTCAACTTTAAATACTATTTTCATGTTTATATTAGTGTAGTTATTATTATACTTCACTATCAAATTTACTATAGAGTATTAAATAAATTTTACTTGTATAATATTTCAAAATCAAAAAAGAAAACTATTAGAGAAATGGTAAAATTGACAAATTAAATATTTGTAAACAAGTTTTTGAATAATTCTAAGATCTTAGATGTTCACAGATATTATGTGTATCATTTCCTAATTTTAATCGAATACAATTTGAACGATATTTATGAAATGACTGGTTTGACAGATAGTTTACTATTTATATAGAATCCAATATAAGAAATACTATTTATCAAATGCTCTTTATATGTTCAAAACATTTCTGTCTATAGTACGAGGGGTATCCAAAAAGTAAGTTTCCCTGTCTTGTAAAAAGACGCGTGCGTAACACAGCGTGCAGCTGTGGGCGGGGATATTTAGCGCGGTTCGGTTGGCAACAGGTGCGCCGGTCACTGGCGCATTGTCACGCTGCTCAGTCAGGTGCTGCCCAAACATTATGGAGACTCCACTGCGTTCTGCCGCCAGTTGCGAAGTCCGTAGTGTTATTCGTTTCTTGACCGCCAAAAACGTAACTGCCGTTGAAATTCATCGTCAGTTGTGTCAAGTGTATGGTGAACATGTTATGTCCGTTCAGATGGTCCGTCGTTGGCGTGCAATGTTTTTGGAAGGAAGAGAAAATGTTCATGACGATGAGCGTAATGGCCGACCGGCCAGTTCTCGGCAACCAGACGTCATTAATGCTGTACGAGCAGTTATTGACAATGATAAGCGAGTGACTCTCAATGAAATTATGGGTAAACTGCCGTCAAGTTTTGAAGTTAGCCGGTCATCTGTGCACAATATCATGACAGAAGATCTTCAGCTTGCAAAAGTGTGTGCAAGATGGGTGCCTCGCTTATTGAGCAATGCCCATAAACAACAACAAATGGCTGCTGCCCAGTCTTTCTTGCGATTGTTTGACGATGAAGATGAAAACCTTTTCAGTAGAATAGTCACTGGTGATGAAACATGGATTCACCACTCAACTCCAGAAACCAAACGCCAGAGTATGGTGTGGCAAAAAAAAGGAGAGGCAGCTCCTCAAAAAGCCAAAGTTTTTGAGTCAGCAGGAAAGGTAATGGCTACAGTTTTTTGGGACTGCCGTGGAGTGTTATTGATTGACTATCTTCCTCGTGGCGAAACCATAAATGCAGAAAGGTATTGTGAAGTTCTCACCAGACTTCGGCGGGCAATACAGAATAAACGGCGCGGACTTTTGTCGCGCACGGTTCTGCTTATTCACGATAACGCCCGACCACACGCTGCTCGTGCAACAATGGAACTTTTGAGTAAATTTAAGTGGGATGTTTTTGGTCATCCTCCATACTCACCAGATCTTGCGCCTAGCGATTTTCATCTGTTTCCGGAGCTCAAAAGACACCTTGGCGGTCGGCGATTTGCCAACAGCGATGACCCTCAAAATGAGGTGGATACTTGGCTTAAAAATTTGGCGGGTGAATTTTGTGATGCTGGAATAAAAAAACTACTTCCTAGATACCAAGAGTGTTTAGAAAGGGATGGTAACTATGTAGAAAAATAAGGTATGATGTAAAAAGTTGAATAAATGTGTTTCAGTTATTTTTTGAGTCTTTTTAACTTTTTTCATAATTTAAAGG
>JAQJVL010007640.1:0-22982 GCA_035578905.1 Stictocephala bisonia
AGTTTCAATCTTGCGATCTTTGAGTTTTAATCTTGCGATCTTTGTGTATCAATCTTGCGATCTTTGAGTTTTAATCTTGCTATCTTTGAGTTTCAATCTTGTAATCTTTGAATTTCAATCTTGCGATTGTTGAGTTTCAATCTTGCGATCTTTGAGTTTCAATCTTGCGATCTTTGAGTTTGAATTTTGCCATCTTTGAGTTTCAAAATTGCGATCTTTGAGTTTCAAATTTGCGATCATTGAGTTTCAAAATTGCGATCTTTGAGTTTCAGTCTTGCCATCTTTGAGTTTCAATCTTGCAATCTTAGAGTTTCAATCTTGCCATTTTTGAGTTTCAATCTTGCGATCTTTAAATTTATATCTTGCCATCTTTGAGTTTCAATCATGCGATCTTTGAGTTGCAATCTTGCGATCTTTGAGTTTCAAACTTGTAATCTTTGAGTTTCATTCATGCGATCTTTGAGTTTCAATCTTGCGATCTTTGAGTTTCAATCTTGCTATCTTTGAGTTTCAACCTTGCGATCTTTGAATTTCAATCTTGAGATCTTTGAGTTTCAAACTTGTGATCTTTGAGTTTCAATCTTGCGATCTTTGAATTTTAATCTTGCGATTGTTGAGTTTCAATCTTGCGATCTTTGAGTTTCAATCATGCGATCTTTGAGTTTCAATCTTGCGATCTTTGAGTTTCAATCTTGCGATCTTTGAGTTTTAATCTTGAGATATTTTAATTTCAATCATGCGAACTTTGTGTATCAATCTTGCGATTTTTGAGTTTCAGTCTTTTGATTTTCGAGTTTCAATCTTGCAATCTTTGAGTTTCAATTTTGCGATCTTGGAGTTTCAATCTTGCGATCTTTGAATTTTAATCTTGCGATCTTTGAGTTTCAATCTTGCAATCTTTGAGTTTCAATCTATCGATCTTTGAGTTTAATTCTTGCGATCTTTGAGTTTCAATCTTACGATCTTTGAGTTTCAATCTTAAGATCTTTGAGTTTCAATCTTGCGATCTTTGAGTTTTAATCTTGCGATCTTTGAGTTTCAATTTTGCGATCTTTGAGTTTCAATCTTGCCATCTTTGAGTTTCAATCTTGCGATATTTGAGTTTCAATCTTGCGATCTTTGAGTTTCAATCTTGCGATCTTTGAGTTTCAGTCTTGCGATCTTTAGTTTCAATCTTGCGATCTTTGAGTTTCAATCTTGCCATCTTTGAGTTTCAATTTTGCGATCTTTGAGTTTCAATCTTGCGATCTTTGAGTTTCAATCTTGCGATCTTTGAGTTTAAATCTTGCGATCTTTGAGTTTCAATTTTGCCATCTTTGAGTTTCAAAATTGCGATCTTTGAGAATCAATCTTGCGATCTTTAAGTTTCCATCTTGCTATCTTTGAGTTTCAATCTTGCCATCTTTGAATTTCAATCTTGCGATCTTCGAGACTCAATCTTGCGATCTTTGAGTTTTTAACTTGCTATCTTTGAGTTTCAATCTTGAGATCTTTGAGTTTCAATCTTGCGATCTTTGAGTTTCAATCTTGCGATCTTTGAGTTTCAATCTTGCGATCCTTAAGTTTCAATCTTGCAATCTTTGAGTTTCAATCTTGCCATCTTTGAGTTTCAATCTTGCCATCTTTGAGTTTCAATCTTGCGATCTTTGAGTTTCAATCTTGCGATCTTTGAGTTTCAATCTTACGATCTTTAAGTTTCAAACTTGCGATCTTTGAGTTTCAATCTTGCCATATTTGAGTTTCAAAATTGCGATCTTTGACTTTAAATTTTGCCATCTTTGAGAATCAATCTTGCGATCTTTGAGTTTTAATCTTGCGATCTTTGAGTCTCAATCTTGCGATCTTTGAGTTTCAATCTTGCGATCTTTGAGTTTAATTCTTGCGATCTTTGAGTTTCAATCCTGCGATCTTTGAGTTTCAATCTTGCCATCTTTGAGTTTCAATCTTGCAATCTTTGAGTTTCCATCTTGCGATCTTAAATTTCAATCTTGCGATCTTTGAGTTTCAATCTTGCCATCTTTGAGTTTCAATCTTGCCATCTATGAGTTTCAATCTTGCGATCTTTGAGTTTCAATCTTGCGATCTTTGAGTTTCAGTCTTGCGATCTTTGAGTTTCAATCTTGCGATCTTTGAGTTTCAATCGTTCGATCTTTGAGTTTCAATCTTGCGATCTTTGAGTTTCAATCTTGCAATCTTTAAATTTCAATCTTGCGATCTTTGAGTTCAATCCTGCGATATTTGAGGTTTAATCTTGCGATCTTTGATTTTCAATCTTGCATTCTTTGAGTTTCAATCTTGCGATCTTTTAGTTTTATTCTTGCGATTTTTGGGTTTCATTCTTGCGATCTTTGAGTTTCAATCTTGCGATCTTTGAGTTTGAATCTTGCAATCTTTGAGTTTCAATCATGCGATCTTTGAGTTTTAATCTTGCGATCTTTGAGTTTAATTCTTGCGATCTTTGAGTTTCAATCTTGCGATCTTTGAGTTTCAATCTTGCCATCTTTAAGCTTTAATCTTGCGAATTGAGTTTATATCTTGCCATCTTTGAGTTTCATTCTTGCGATCTTTGAGTTTCAATCTTACGATCTTTGAATGTCAATCTTGCCATCTATGAGTTTAAATCTTGCGATCTTTGAGTTTCTATCATGCGATCTTTGAGTTTCAATCTTGCATTCTTTGAGTTTCAATCTTGCGATCTTTTAGTTTTATTCTTGCGATTTTTGGGTTTCATTCTTGCGATCTTTGAGTTTCAATCTTGCGATCTTTGAGTTTGAATCTTGCATTCTTTGAGTTTCAATCATGCGATCTTTGAGTTTTAATCTTGCGATCTTTGAGTTTTATTCTTGCGATCTTTGAGTTTCAATCTTGCGATCTTTGAGTTTTAATCTTGCTATCTTTAAGCTTTAATCTAACGAATTGAGTTTATATCTTGCCATCTTTGAGTTTCATTCTTGCGATCTTTGAGTTTCAATCTTACGATCTTTGAATTTCTATCTTGCGATCTTTGAGTTTCAATCATGCGATCTTTGAGTTTCAATCTTGCTATCTTTGAGTTTCAATCTTGCGATCTTTGAGTTTTAATCTTGCTATCTTTGAGTTTCAATCTTGTGACCTTTGAATTTCAATCTTGCGATCTTTGAGTTTCAATCATGCGATCTTTGAGTTTCAATCTTGCTATCTTTGAGTTTCAATCTTGCAATCTTTGAGTTTCAATCTTGCGATCTTTGAGTTTCAATCTTGCGATCTTTGAGTTTCAATCTTGCGATCTTTGAGTTTTAATCTTGCGATCTTTGTGTATCAATCTTGCGATCTTTGAGTTTTAATCTTGCTATCTTTGAGTTTCAATCTTGTAATCTTTGAATTTCAATCTTGCGATTGTTGAGTTTCAATCTTGCGATCTTTGAGTTTCAATCTTGCGATCTTTGAGTTTGAATTTTGCCATCTTTGAGTTTCAAAATTGCGATCTTTGAGTTTCAATCTTGCGATCATTGAGTTTCAAAATTGCGATCTTTGAGTTTCAGTCTTGCCATCTTTGAGTTTCAATCTTGCAATCTTTGAGTTTCAATCTTGCCATTTTTGAGTTTCAATCTTGCGATCTTTGAATTTATATCTTGCCATCTTTGAGTTTCAATCATGCGATCTTTGAGTTTCAATCTTGCAATCTTTGAGTTTCAATCTTGCGATCTTTGAGTTTCAATCTTGCGATCTTTGAGTTTAATCTTGCGATCTTTGAGTTTCAATCTTGCAATCTTTGAGTTTCAATCTTGCGATCTTTGAGTTTAATTCTTGCGATCTTTGAGTTTCAATCTTGCGATCTTTGAGTTTCAATCTTGCGATCTTTGAGTTTCAATCTTGCGATCTTTGAGTTTCAATCTTGCGATCTTTGAGTTTCAATCTTGCGATCTTTGAGTTTCAATCTTGCCATCTTTGAGTTTCAATCTTGAGATCTTTGAGTTTCAATCATGCGATCTTTGAGTTTCAATCTTGCGATCTTTGAGTTTCAATCTTGCGATCTTTGAGTTTCAATCTTGCGATCTTTGAGTTTCAATCTTGCGATCTTTGAGTTTCAATTTTTGCGATCTTTGAGTTTCAATCTTGCGATCTTTGAGTTTCAATCTTGCGATCTTTGAGTTTAAATCTTGCGATCTTTGAGTTTCAATCTTGCGATCTTTGAGTTTCAATCTTGCGATCTTTGAGTTTCAATCTTGCGATCTTTAAGTTTCCATCTTGCTATCTTTGAGTTTCAATCTTGCCATCTTTGAATTTCAATCTTGCGATCTTCGAGACTCAATCTTGCGATCTTTGAGTTTTTAACTTGCTATCTTTGAGTTTCAATCTTGAGATCTTTGAGTTTTAATCTTGCGATCTTTGTGTTTCAATCTTGCGATCTTTGAGTTTCAATCTTGTGATCCTTAAATTTTAATCTTGCGATCTTTGAGTTGTAATCTTGCTATCTTTGAGTTTCAATTTTGCCATCCTTGAGTTTCAATCTTGCAATCTTTGAGTTTCAATCTTGCGATCTTTAAGTTTCAATCTTGCGATCTTTGAGTTTCAATCTTGCGATCTTTGAGTTTCAATCTTGCGATCTCTCAGTTTAATTCTTGCGATCTTTGAGTTTCAATCTTGCGATCTTTGAGTTTCAATCTTGCCATCTTTGAGTTTCAATCTTGCGATCTTTGGGTTTTAATTTTGCGATCTTTGTGTTTCAATCTTACGATCTTTAAGTTTCAAACTTGCGATCTTTGAGTTTTAATCTTGCCATATTTGAGTTTCAAAATTGCGATCTTTGACTTTAAATTTTGCCATCTTTGAGAAATAATCTTGCTATCATTGAGTTTCAATCTTGCGATCTTTGAATCTCAATCTTGCGATCTTTGAGTTTCAATCTTGCGATCTTTGAGTTTAATTCTTGCGATCTTTGAGTTTCAATCCTGCGATCTTTGAGTTTCAATCTTGCCATCTTTGAGTTTCAATCTTGCAATCTCTGAGTTTCCATCTTGCGATCTTAAATTTCAATCTTGCGATCTTTGAGTTTCAATCTTGCCATCTTTGAGTTTCAATCTTGCCATCTATGAGTTTCAATCTTGCGATCTTTGAGTTTCAATCTTGCGATCTTTGAGTTTCAGTCTTGTGATCTTTGAGTTTCAATCTTGCGATCTTTGAGTTTCAATCGTTCGATCTTTGAGTTTCAATCTTGCGATCTTTGAGTTTCAATCTTGCAATCTTTAAATTTCAATCTTGCGATCTTTGAGTTCAATCCTGCGATATTTGAGGTTTAATCTTGCGATCTTTGATTTTCAATCTTGCATTCTTTGAGTTTCAATCTTGCGATCTTTTAGTTTTATTCTTGCGATTTTTGGGTTTCATTCTTGCGATCTTTGAGTTTCAATCTTGCGATCTTTGAGTTTGAATCTTGCAATCTTTGAGTTTCAATCATGCGATCTTTGAGTTTTAATCTTGCGATCTTTGAGTTTAATTCTTGCGATCTTTGAGTTTCAATCTTGCGATCTTTGAGTTTTAATCTTGCTATCTTTAAGCTTTAATCTAACGAATTGAGTTTATATCTTGCCATCTTTGAGTTTCATTCTTGCGATCTTTGAGTTTCAATCTTACGATCTTTGAATTTCTATCTTGCCATCTATGAATTTAAATCTTGCGATCTTTGAGTTTCTATCATGTGATCTTTGAGTTTCAATCTTGCGATCTTTGAGTTTCAATCTTGCGATCTTTGAGTTTCAATCTTGCGATCCTTGAGTTTCAATCTTGCGATCTTTGAGTTTCAATCCTGCGATCTTTGGGTCTCATTCTTGCGATCCTTGAGTTTCAATCTTGCAATCTTTAAGTTTCAATCTTGCGATCTTTGAGTTCAATCCTGCGATATTTGAGGTTTAATCTTGCGAACTTTGATTTTCAATCTTGCATTCTTTGAGTTTCAATCTTGCCATCTTTAAGCTTTAATCTTGCGAATTGAGTTTATATCTTGCCATCTTTGAGTTTCATTCTTGCGATCTTTGAGTTTCAATCTTACGATCTTTGAATTTCAATCTTGCCATCTATGAGTTTAAATCTTGCGATCTTTGAGTTTCTATCATGCGATCTTTGAGTTTCAATCTTGCGATCTTTGAGTTTCAATCTTGCTATCTTTAAGTTTCAATCTTGCGATCTTTGAATTTCAATCTTGCGATCTTTGAGTTTCAATCTTGCGATCTTTGAGTTTCAATCTTGCGATCCTTGAGTTTCAATCTTACGATCTTTGAGTTTCAATCTTGCGATCTTTGAGTTTCAATCTTGCGATCTTTGAGTTTCAATCTTGCGATCCTTGAGTTTCAATCGTTCGATCTTTAAGTTTCAATCTTGCGATCTTTGAGTTTCAATCGTTCGATCTTTGAGTTTCAATCTTGCCATTTTTGAGTTTCAATCTTGCGATCTTTGAGTTTCAATTTTGCGATCTTTGAGTTTTAATCTTGCTATCTTTGAGTTTAAATCTTGCGATCTTTGAGTTTCGATCTTATAATTTTTGATTTTAAATCTTGCGATCTTTGAGTTTCAGTCTTGCGATCTTTGAGTTTCAATCTTGCCATCTTTGAGTTTCAATTTTGCGATCTTTGAGTTTTAAACTTGCGATCTGTGTGGTTCAATCTTGCTATCTTTGAGTTTCAATCTTGCGATCTTTGAGTTTCAATCTTGCTATCTTTGAGTTTCAACCTTGCGATCTTTGAATTTCAATTTTGCGATCTTTAAGTTTCAAACTTGTGATCTTTGAGTTTCAATCTTGCTATCTTTAAGTTTCAATCTTGCGATCTTTGAATTTCAATTTTGCGATCTTTGAGTTTCAATCTTGCGATCTTTGAGTTTCAATCTTGCGATCCTTGAGTTTCAATCTTGCGATCTTTGAGTTTCAATCTTGCGATCTTTGAGTTTCAATCTTGCTATTATTGAGTTTCAACCTTGCGATCTTTGAATTTCAATTTTGCGATCTTTAAGTTTCAAACTTGTGATCTTTGAGTTTCAATCTTGCCATCTTTGAGTTTCAATCTTGCGATCTTTGAGTTTTAATCTTGCGATGTTTGAGTATCAATCTTGCGATCTTTGAGTTTCAATCTTGCTATCTTTGAGTTTCATTCTTGTGATCTTTGAATTTCAATCTTGCGATCTTTGAGTTTCAATCTTGCGATCTTTGAGTTTCAATCTTGCGATCTTTGAGTTTCATACTTGTGATCTTTGAGTTTCAATCTTGCCATCTTTGAGTTTCAATCTTGCAATCTGTGAGTTTTTATCTTGCAATCTTTGAGTATCAATCTTGCGATCTTTGAGTTTTAATCTTGTGATCTTTGAATTTCAATCTTGCGATTGTTGACTTTTAACCTTGCGATCTTTGAGTTTCAATCATGCGATCTTTGAGTTTCAATCTTGCTATCTTTGAGTTTCAATCTTGCGATCTTTGAGTTTTAATCTTGCTATCTTTGAGTTTCAATCTTGTGACCTTTGAATTTCAATCTTGCGATCTTTGAGTTTCAATCATGCGATCTTTGAGTTTCAATCTTGCTATCTTTGAGTTTCAATTTTGCCATCTTTTAGTTTCAAAATTGCGATCTTTGAGTTTCAATCTTGCGATCTTTGAGTTTCAATCTTGCCATATTTGAGTTTCAATCATGCGATCTTTGTGTATCAATCTTGCGATCTTTGAGTTTCAGTCTTGCGATCTTTAGTTTCAATCTTGCGATCTTTGAGTTTCAATCTTGCCATCTTTGAGTTTCAATCTTACGATCTTTGAGTTTTAATCTTGCGATCTTTGAGTTTCAATTTTGCGATCTTTGAGTTTAAATCTTGCGATCTTTGAGTTTCAATTTTGCCATCTTTGAGTTTCAAAATTGCGATCTTTGAGTTTCAATCTTGCGATCTTTGAGTTTCAATCTTGAGATATTCGAGTTTCAATTATGCGATCTTTGTGTATCAATCTTGCGATCTTTGAGTTTCAGGCTTGCGATTTTTTAGTTTCAATCTTGCCATCTTTGAGTTTCAATCTTGCGATTTTTGAGTTTAAATCTTGCAATCTTTGAGTTTGAATCTTGCGATCTTTGAGTTTAATTCTTGCGATCTTTGAGTTTAAATCTTGCGATCTTTGAGTTTCAAACTTGCGATCTTTGAGTTTCAATCTTGCGATCTTTAAGTTTCAATCTTGCAATCTTTGAGTTTTAATCTTGCGATCTTTGAGTTTCAATCTTGCAATCTTTGAGTTTTAATCTTGCTATCTTTGAGTTTAATCATGTGATCTTTGAATTTCAATCTTGCGATCTTTGAGTTTTAATCTTGCAATATTTGAGTTTCAATCATGCAATCTTTGAGTTTCAATCTTGCTATCTTTGAGTTTAAATTTTGCCATCTTTGAGTTTCAAAATTGCGATTTTTGAGTTTCAGTCTTGCCATCTTTGAGTTTCAATCTTGCAATCTTTGAGTTTCAATCTTGCCATTTTTGAGTTTAAATCTTGTGATCTTTGAATTTCAATCTTGCCATCTTTGAGTTTCAATCATGTGATCTTTGAGTTTCAATCTTGCGATCTTTGAGTTTCAAACTTATAATCTTTGAGTTTCATTCATGCGATCTTTGAGTTTCAATCTTGCGATCTTTGAGTTTCAATCTTGCTATCTTTAAGTTTCAACCTTGCGATCTTTGAATTTCAATCTTGCGATCTTTGAGTTTCAAACTTGTGATCTTTGAGTTTCAATCTTGCCATCTTTGAGTTTCAATCTTGCGATCTTTGAGTTTTAATCTTGCGATCTGTGAGTATCAATCTTGCGATCTTTGAGTTTCAATCTTGCTATCTTTGAGTTTCATTCTTGTGATCTTTGAATTTCAATCTTGCGATCTTTGAGTTTCAATCTTGCGATCTTTGAGTTTCAATCTTGCGATCTTTGAGTTTCATACTTGTGATCTTTGAGTTTCAATCTTGCCATCTTTGAGTTTCAATCTTGCAATCTTTGAGTATTTTTCTTGCGATCTTTGAGTATCAATCTTGCGATCTTTGAGTTTCAATCTTGCTATCTTTGAGTTTCAATCTTGTGATCTTTGAATTTCAATCTTGCGATTGTTGACTTTCAATCTTGCGATCTTTGAGTTTCAATCATGCCATCTTTGAGTTTCAATCTTGCTATCTTTGAGTTTCAATCTTGCGATCTTTGAGTTTTAATCTTGCTATCTTTGAGTTTCAATCTTGTGACCTTTGAATTTCAATCTTGCGATCTTTGAGTTTCAATCATGCGATCTTTGAGTTTCAATCTTGCTATCTTTGAGTTTCAATCTTGCAATCTTTGAGTTTCAATCTTGCGATCTTTGAGTTTCAATCTTGCGATCTTTGAGTTTCAATCTTGCGATCTTTGAGTTTTAATCTTGCGATCTTTTTGTATCAATCTTGCGATCTTTGAGTTTTAATCTTGCTATCTTTGAGTTTCAATCTTGTGATCTTTGAATTTCAGTCTTGCGATTGTTGTGTTTCAATCTTGCGATCTTTGAGTTTCAATCATGCGATCTTTGAGTTTCATTCTTGTGATCTTTGAATTTCAATCTTGCGATCTTTGAGTTTCAATCATGCGATCTTTGAGTTTCAATCTTGCGATCTTTGAGTTTTAATCTTGCTATCTTTGAGTTTCAACCTTGCGATCTTTGAATTTCAATTTTGCGATCTTTAAGTTTCAAACTTGTGTCTTTGAGTTTCAATCTTGCCATCTTTGAGTTTCAATCTTGCGATCTTTGAGTTTTAATCTTGCGATCTTTGAGTATCAATCTTGCGATCTTTGAGTTTCAATCTTGCTATCTTTGAGTTTCATTCTTGTGATCTTTGAATTTCAATCTTGCGATCTTTGAGTTTCAATCTTGCGATCTTTGAGTTTCAATCTTGCGATCTTTGAGTTTCATACTTGTGATCTTTGAGTTTCAATCTTGCCATCTTTGAGTTTCAATCTTGCAATCTGTGAGTTTTTATCTTGCAATCTTTGAGTATCAATCTTGCGATCTTTGAGTTTCAATCTTGCTATCTTTGAGTTTCAATCTTGTGATCTTTGAATTTCAATCTTGCGATTGTTGACTTTTAACCTTGCGATCTTTGAGTTTCAATCATGCGATCTTTGAGTTTCAATCTTGCTATCTTTGAGTTTCAATCTTGCGATCTTTAAGTTTTAATCTTGCTATCTTTGAGTTTCAATCTTGTGACCTTTGAATTTCAATCTTGCGATCTTTGAGTTTCAATCATGCGATCTTTGAGTTTCAATCTTGCTATCTTTGAGTTTCAATCTTGCAATCTTTGAGTTTCAATCTTGCGATCTTTGAGTTTCAATCTTGCGATCTTTGAGTTTCAATCTTGCGATCTTTGAGTTTTAATCTTGCGATCTTTGTGTATCAATCTTGCGATCTTTGAGTTTTAATCTTGCTATCTTTGAGTTTCAATCTTGTAATCTTTGAATTTCAATCTTGCGATTGTTGAGTTTCAATCTTGCGATCTTTGAGTTTCAATCTTGCGATCTTTGAGTTTGAATTTTGCCATCTTTGAGTTTCAAAATTGCGATCTTTGAGTTTCAAATTTGCGATCATTGAGTTTCAAAATTGCGATCTTTGAGTTTCAGTCTTGCCATCTTTGAGTTTCAATCTTGCAATCTTAGAGTTTCAATCTTGCCATTTTTGAGTTTCAATCTTGCGATCTTTAAATTTATATCTTGCCATCTTTGAGTTTCAATCATGCGATCTTTGAGTTGCAATCTTGCGATCTTTGAGTTTCAAACTTGTAATCTTTGAGTTTCATTCATGCGATCTTTGAGTTTCAATCTTGCGATCTTTGAGTTTCAATCTTGCTATCTTTGAGTTTCAACCTTGCGATCTTTGAATTTCAATCTTGAGATCTTTGAGTTTCAAACTTGTGATCTTTGAGTTTCAATCTTGCGATCTTTGAATTTTAATCTTGCGATTGTTGAGTTTCAATCTTGCGATCTTTGAGTTTCAATCATGCGATCTTTGAGTTTCAATCTTGCGATCTTTGAGTTTCAATCTTGCGATCTTTGAGTTTTAATCTTGAGATATTTTAATTTCAATCATGCGAACTTTGTGTATCAATCTTGCGATTTTTGAGTTTCAGTCTTTTGATTTTCGAGTTTCAATCTTGCAATCTTTGAGTTTCAATTTTGCGATCTTGGAGTTTCAATCTTGCGATCTTTGAATTTTAATCTTGCGATCTTTGAGTTTCAATCTTGCAATCTTTGAGTTTCAATCTATCGATCTTTGAGTTTAATTCTTGCGATCTTTGAGTTTCAATCTTACGATCTTTGAGTTTCAATCTTAAGATCTTTGAGTTTTAATCTTGCGATCTTTGAGTTTCAATTTTGCCATCTTTGAGTTTCAATCTTGCGATCTTTGAGTTTCAATCTTGCCATCTTTGAGTTTCAATCTTGAGATATTTGAGTTTCAATCATGCGATCTTTGTGTATCAATCTTGCGATCTTTGAGTTTCAGTCTTGCGATCTTTAGTTTCAATCTTGCGATCTTTGAGTTTCAATCTTGCCATCTTTGAATTTCAATTTTGCGATCTTTAAGTTTTAATCTTGCGATCTTTGAGTTTCAATTTTGCGATCTTTGAGTTTAAATCTTGCGATCTTTGAGTTTCAATTTTGCCATCTTTGAGTTTCAAAATTGCGATCTTTGAGAATCAATCTTGCGATCTTTAAGTTTCCATCTTGCTATCTTTGAGTTTCAATCTTGCGATCTTTGAGTTTCAATCTTGCGATCTTTGAGTATCAATCTTGCGATCTTTGAGTTTCAGTCTTGCGATCTTTGAGTTTCAATCTTGCGATCTTTGAGTTTCAATCTTGCGATCTTTGAGTTTCAATCTTGCGATCTTTGAGTTTCAATCTTGCGATCTTTGAGTTTCAATCTTGCGATCTTTGAGTTTAAATCTTGCGATCTTTGAGTTTCAATTTTGCCATCTTTGAGTTTCAAACTTGCGATCTTTGAGTTTCAATCTTGCGATCTTTGAGTTTCAATCTTGAGATCTTTGAGTTTCAATCTTGCGATCTTTGAGTATCAATCTTGCGATCTTTGAGTTTCAGGCTTGCGATTTTTTAGTTTCAATCTTGCCATCTTTGAGTTTCAATCTTGCGATTTTTGAGTTTAAATCTTGCAATCTTTGAGTTTGAATCTTGCGATCTTTGAGTTTAATTCTTGCGATCTTTGAGTTTAAATCTTGCGATCTTTGAGTTTCAAACTTGCGATCTTTGAGTTTCAATCTTGCGATCTTTGAGTTTCAATCTTGCAATCTTTGAGTTTTAATCTTGCGATCTTTGAGTTTCAATCTTGCAATCTTTGAGTTTTAATCTTGCTATCTTTGAGTTTCAATCATGTGATCTTTGAGTTTCAATCTTGCGATCTTTGAGTTTTAATCTTGCAATCTTTGAGTTTCAATCATGCGATCTTTGAGTTTCAATCTTGCTATCTTTGAGTTTAAATCTTGCCATCTTTGAGTTTCAAACTTGCGATCTTTGAGTTTCAGTCTTGCCATCTTTGAGTTTCAATCTTGCAATCTTTGAGTTTCAATCTTGCGATTTTTGAGTTTCAATCTTGTGATCTTTGAATTTCAATCTTGCGATCTTTGAGTTTCAATCATGCGATCTTTGAGTTTCAATCTTGCGATCTTTGAGTTTCAAACTTGATATCTTTGAGTTTCAATCATGCGATCTTTGAGTTTCAATCTTGCGATCTTTGAGTTTCAATCTTGCTATCTTTGAGTTTCAACCTTGCGATCTTTGAGTTTCAATCTTGCGATCTTTGAGTTTCAAACTTGTGATCTTTGAGTTTCAATCTTGCCATCTTTGAGTTTCAATCTTGCGATCTTTGAGTTTTAATCTTGCGATCTTTGAGTATCAATCTTGCGATCTTTGAGTTTCAATCTTGCTATCTTTGAGTTTCATTCTTGTGATCTTTGAATTTCAATCTTGCGATCTTTGAGTTTCAATCTTGCGATCTTTGAGTTTCAATCTTGCGATCTTTGAGTTTCATACTTGCGATCTTTGAGTTTCAATCTTGCCATCTTTGAGTTTCAATCTTGCGATCTTTGAGTTTCAATCTTGCGATCTTTGAGTATCAATCTTGCGATCTTTGAGTTTCAATCTTGCTATCTTTGAGTTTCAATCTTGTGATCTTTGAGTTTCAATCTTGCGATTGTTGAGTTTCAATCTTGCGATCTTTGAGTTTCAATCATGCGATCTTTGAGTTTCATTCTTGCGATCTTTGAGTTTCAATCTTGCGATCTTTGAGTTTCAATCTTGCGATCTTTGAGTTTCAATCTTGCGATCTTTGAGTTTCAATCTTGCTATCTTTGAGTTTCAATCTTGCGATCTTTGAGTTTCAATCTTGCGATCTTTAAGTTTCAAACTTGCGATCTTTGAGTTTCAATCTTGCCATCTTTGAGTTTCAATCTTGCGATCTTTGAGTTTTAATCTTGCGATCTTTGAGTATCAATCTTGCGATCTTTGAGTTTCAATCTTGCTATCTTTGAGTTTCAATCTTGTGATCTTTGAGTTTCAATCTTGCGATCTTTGAGTTTCAATCTTGCGATCTTTGAGTTTCATACTTGTGATCTTTGAGTTTCAATCTTGCCATCTTTGAGTTTCAATCTTGCAATCTTTGAGTTTCAATCTTGCAATCTTTGAGTATCAATCTTGCGATCTTTGAGTTTCAATCTTGCTATCTTTGAGTTTCAATCTTGTGATCTTTGAATTTCAATCTTGCGATTGTTGACTTTTAACCTTGCGATCTTTGAGTTTCAATCATGCGATCTTTGAGTTTCAATCTTGCTATCTTTGAGTTTCAATCTTGCGATCTTTGAGTTTTAATCTTGCTATCTTTGAGTTTCAATCTTGTGACCTTTGAATTTCAATCTTGCGATCTTTGAGTTTCAATCATGCGATCTTTGAGTTTCAATCTTGCTATCTTTGAGTTTCAATCTTGCAATCTTTGAGTTTCAATCTTGCGATCTTTGAGTTTCAATCTTGCGATCTTTGAGTTTCAATCTTGCGATCTTTGAGTTTTAATCTTGCGATCTTTGTGTATCAATCTTGCGATCTTTGAGTTTTAATCTTGCTATCTTTGAGTTTCAATCTTGTGATCTTTGAATTTCAATCTTGCGATTGTTGAGTTTCAATCTTGCGATCTTTGAGTTTCAATCTTGCGATCTTTGAGTTTGAATTTTGCCATCTTTGAGTTTCAATCTTGCGATCTTTGAGTTTCAATCTTGCGATCTTTGAGTTTCAATCTTGCGATCTTTGAGTTTCAATCTTGCGATCTTTGAGTTTCAATCTTGCGATCTTTGAGTTTCAATCTTGCTATCTTTGAGTTTCAATCTTGCGATCTTTGAATTTCAATCTTGCGATCTTTGAGTTTCAATCATGCGATCTTTGAGTTTCAATCTTGCGATCTTTGAGTTTCAATCTTGCTATCTTTGAGTTTCAATCTTGCGATCTTTGAGTTTCAATCTTGCGATCTTTGAGTTTCAATCTTGCTATCTTTGAGTTTCAATCTTGCGATCTTTGAGTTTCAATCTTGCGATCTTTGAGTTTCAATCTTGCGATCTTTGAGTTTCAATCTTGCGATCTTTGAGTTTCAATCTTGCGATCTTTGAGTTTCAATCTTGCGATCTTTGAGTTTCAATCATGCGATCTTTGAGTTTCAATCTTGCGATCTTTGAGTTTCAATCTTGCGATCTTTGAGTTTCAATCTTGCGATCTTTGAATTTCAATCTTGCGATCTTTGAGTTTCAATCTTGCGATCTTTGAGTTTCAATCTTGCGATCTTTGAGTTTCAATCTTGCTATCTTTGAGTTTCAATCTTGCGATCTTTGAGTTTCAATCTTGCGATCTTTGAGTTTCAATCTTGCGATCTTTGAGTTTCAATCTTGCGATCTTTGAGTTTCAATCTTGCGATCTTTGAGTTTCAATCTTGCGATCTTTGAGTTTCAATCTTGCGATCTTTGAGTTTCAATCTTGCGATCTTTGAGTTTCAATCTTGCGATCTTTGAGTTTCAATCTTGCGATCTTTGAGTTTCAATCTTGCGATCTTTGAGTTTCAATCTTGCATCTTTGAGTTTCAATCTTGCGATCTTTGAGTTTCAATCTTGCGATCTTTGAGTTTCAATCTTGCGATCTTTGAGTTTCAATCTTGCGATCTTTGAGTTTCAATCTTGCGATCTTTGAGTTTCAATCTTGCGATCTTTGAGTTTCAATCTTGCGATCTTTGAGTTTCAATCTTGCGATCTTTGAGTTTCAATCTTGCGATCTTTGAGTTTCAATCTTGCGATCTTTGAGTTTCAATCTTGCGATCTTTGAGTTTCAATCTTGCGATCTTTGAGTTTCAATCTTGCGATCTTTGAGTTTCAATCTTGCGATCTTTGAGTTTCAATCTTGCGATCTTTGAGTTTCAATCTTGCGATCTTTGAGTTTCAATCTTGCGATCTTTGAGTTTCAATCTTGCGATCTTTGAGTTTCAATCTTGCGATCTTTGAGTTTCAATCTTGCGATCTTTGAGTTTCAATCTTGCGATCTTTGAGTTTCAATCTTGCGATCTTTGAGTTTCAATCTTGCGATCTTTGAGTTTCAATCTTGCGATCTTTGAGTTTCAATCTTGCGATCTTTGAGTTTCAATCTTGCGATCTTTGAGTTTCAATCTTGCGATCTTTGAGTTTCAATCTTGCGATCTTTGAGTTTCAATCTTGCGATCTTTGAGTTTCAATCTTGCGATCTTTGAGTTTCAATCTTGCGATCTTTGAGTTTCAATCTTGCGATCTTTGAGTTTCAATCTTGCGATCTTTGAGTTTCAATCTTGCGATCTTTGAGTTTCAATCTTGCGATCTTTGAGTTTCAATCTTGCGATCTTTGAGTTTCAATCTTGCTATCTTTGAGTTTCAATCTTGCGATCTTTGAGTTTCAATCTTGCGATCTTTGAGTTTCAATCTTGCGATCTTTGAGTTTCAATCTTGCGATCTTTGAGTTTCAATCTTGCGATCTTTGAGTTTCAATCTTGCGATCTTTGAGTTTCAATCTTGCGATCTTTGAGTTTCAATCTTGCGATCTTTGAGTTTCAATCTTGCGATCTTTGAGTTTCAATCATGCGATCTTTGAGTTTCAATCTTGCGATCTTTGAGTTTCAATCTTGCGATCTTTGAGTTTCAATCTTGCGATCTTTGAGTTTCAATCTTGCGATCTTTGAGTTTCAATCTTGCGATCTTTGAGTTTCAATCTTGCGATCTTTGAGTTTCAATCTTGCGATCTTTGAGTTTCAATCTTGCGATCTTTGAGTTTCAATCTTGCGATCTTTGAGTTTCAATCTTGCGATCTTTGAGTTTCAATCTTGCGATCTTTGAGTTTCAATCTTGCGATCTTTGAGTTTCAATCTTGCGATCTTTGAGTTTAATCTTGCTATCTTTGAGTTTCAATCTTGCGATCTTTGAGTTTCAATCTTGCGATCTTTGAGTTTCAATCTTGCGATCTTTGAGTTTCAATATTGCGATCTTTGAGTTTCAATCTTGCTATCTTTGAGTTTCAATCTTGCGATCTTTGAGTTTCAATCTTGCGATCTTTGAGTTTCAATCTTGCGATCTTTGAGTTTCAATCTTGCCATCTTTGAGTTTCAATCTTGCGATCTTTGAGTTTCAATCTTGCGATCTTTGAGTTTCAATCTTGCGATCTTTGAGTTTCAATCTTGCGATCTTTGAGTTTCAATCTTGCGATCTTTGAGTTTCAATCTTGCTATCTTTGAGTTTCAATCTTGCGATCTTTGAGTTTCAATCTTGCGATCTTTGAGTTTCAATCTTGCGATCTTTGAGTTTCAATCTTGCGATCTTTGAGTTTCAATCTTGCGATCTTTGAGTTTCAATCTTGCGATCTTTGAGTTTCAATCTTGCGATCTTTGAGTTTCAATCTTGCGATCTTTGAGTTTCAATCTTGCGATCTTTGAGTTTCAATCTTGCGATCTTTGAGTTTCAATCTTGCGATCTTTGAGTTTCAATCTTGCGATCTTTGAGTTTCAATCTTGCGATCTTTGAGTTTCAATCTTGCGATCTTTGAGTTTCAATCTTGCGATCTTTGAGTTTCAATCTTGCGATCTTTGAGTTTCAATCTTGCGATCTTTGAGTTTCAATCTTGCGATCTTTGAGTTTCAATCTTGCGATCTTTGAGTTTCAATCTTGCGATCTTTGAGTTTCAATCTTGCGATCTTTGAGTTTCAATCTTGCGATCTTTGAGTTTCAATCTTGCGATCTTTGAGTTTCAATCTTGCGATCTTTGAGTTTCAATCTTGCGATCTTTGAGTTTCAATCTTGCGATCTTTGAGTTTCAATCTTGCGATCTTTGAGTTTCAATCTTGCGATCTTTGAGTTTCAATCTTGCGATCTTTGAGTTTCAATCTTGCAATCTTTGAGTTTCAATCTTGCGATCTTTGAGTTTCAATCTTGCGATCTTTGAGTTTCAATCTTGCGATCTTTGAGTTTCAATCTTGCGATCTTTGAGTTTCAATCTTGCGATCTTTGAGTTTTAATCTTGCGATCTTTGAGTTTCAATCTTGCAATCTTTGAGTTTCAATCTTGCGATCTTTGAGTTTCAATCTTGCGATCTTTGAGTTTCAATCTTGCGATCTTTGAGTTTCAATCTTGCCATCTTTGAGTTTCAATCTTGCGATCTTTGAGTTTCAATCTTGCGATCTTTGAGTTTCAATCTTGCGATCTTTGAGTTTCAATCTTGCGATCTTTGAGTTTCAATCTTGCGATCTTTGAGTTTCAATCTTGCCGATCTTTGAGTTTCAATCTTGCGATCTTTGAGTTTCAATCTTGCGATCTTTGAGTTTCAATCTTGCGATCTTTGAGTTTCAATCTTGCGATCTTTGAGTTTCAATCTTGCGATCTTTGAGTTTCAATCTTGCGATCTTTGAGTTTCAATCTTGCGATCTTTGAGTTTCAATCTTGCGATCTTTGAGTTTCAATCTTGCGATCTTTGAGTTTCAATCTTGCGATCTTTGAGTTTCAATCTTGCGATCTTTGAGTTTCAATCTTGCGATCTTTGAGTTTCAATCTTGCGATCTTTGAGTTTCAATCTTGCGATCTTTGAGTTTCAATCTTGCGATCTTTGAGTTTCAATCTTGCGATCTTTGAGTTTCAATCTTGCGATCTTTGAGTTTCAATCTTGCGATCTTTGAGTTTCAATCTTGCGATCTTTGAGTTTCAATCTTGCGATCTTTGAGTTTCAATCTTGCGATCTTTGAGTTTCAATCTTGCGATCTTTGAGTTTCAATCTTGCGATCTTTGAGTTTCAATCTTGCGATCTTTGAGTTTCAATCTTGCGATCTTTGAGTTTCAATCTTGCGATCTTTGAGTTTCAATCTTGCGATCTTTGAGTTTCAATCTTGCGATCTTTGAGTTTCAATCTTGCGATCTTTGAGTTTCAATCTTGCGATCTTTGAGTTTCAATCTTGCGATCTTTGAGTTTCAATCTTGCGATCTTTGAGTTTCAATCTTGCGATCTTTGAGTTTCAATCTTGCGATCTTTGAGTTTCAATCTTGCGATCTTTGAGTTTCAATCTTGCGATCTTTGAGTTTCAATCTTGCGATCTTTGAGTTTCAATCTTGCGATCTTTGAGTTTCAATCTTGCGATCTTTGAGTTTCAATCTTGCGATCTTTGAGTTTCAATCTTGCGATCTTTGAGTTTCAATCTTGCGATCTTTGAGTTTCAATCTTGCGATCTTTGAGTTTCAATCTTGCGATCTTTGAGTTTCAATCTTGCGATCTTTGAGTTTCAATCTTGCGATCTTTGAGTTTCAATCTTGCGATCTTTGAGTTTCAATCTTGCGATCTTTGAGTTTCAATCTTGCGATCTTTGAGTTTCAATCTTGCGATCTTTGAGTTTCAATCTTGCGATCTTTGAGTTTCAATCTTGCGATCTTTGAGTTTCAATCTTGCGATCTTTGAGTTTCAATCTTGCGATCTTTGAGTTTCAATCTTGCGATCTTTGAGTTTCAATCTTGCATCTTTGAGTTTCAATCTTGCGATCTTTGAGTTTCAATCTTGCGATCTTTGAGTTTCAATCTTGCGATCTTTGAGTTTCAATCTTGCGATCTTTGAGTTTCAATCTTGCGATCTTTGAGTTTCAAACTTGCGATCTTTGAGTTTCAATCTTGCGATCTTTGAGTTTCAATCTTGCGATCTTTGAGTTTCAATCTTGCGATCTTTGAGTTTCAATCTTGCGATCTTTGAGTTTCAATCTTGAGATCTTTGAGTTTCAAACTTGTGATCTTTGAGTTTCAATCTTGCGATCTTTGAATTTTAATCTTGCGATTGTTGAGTTTCAATCTTGCGATCTTTGAGTTTCAATCATGCGATCTTTGAGTTTCAATCTTGCGATCTTTGAGTTTCAATCTTGCGATCTTTGAGTTTTAATCTTGAGATATTTTAATTTCAATCATGCGAACTTTGTGTATCAATCTTGCGATTTTTGAGTTTCAGTCTTTTGATTTTCGAGTTTCAATCTTGCCATCTTTGAGTTTCAATTTTGCGATCTTGGAGTTTCAATCTTGCGATCTTTGAATTTTAATCTTGCGATCTTTGAGTTTCAATCTTGCAATCTTTGAGTTTCAATCTATCGATCTTTGAGTTTAATTCTTGCGATCTTTGAGTTTCAATCTTACGATCTTTGAGTTTCAATCTTAAGATCTTTGAGTTTCAATCTTGCGATCTTTGAGTTTCAATCTTGCCATCTTTGAGTTTCAATCTTGCGATCTTTGAGTTTCAATCTTGCCATCTTTGAGTTTATATCTTGAGATATTTGAGTTTCAATCATGCGATCTTTGTGTATCAATCTTGCGATCTTTGAGTTTCAGTCTTGCGATCTTTAGTTTCAATCTTGCGATCTTTGAGTTTCAATCTTGCCATCTTTGAATTTCAATTTTGCGATCTTTGAGTTTTAATCTTGCGATCTTTGAGTTTCAATTTTGCGATCTTTGAGTTTAAATCTTGCGATCTTTGAGTTTCAATTTTGCCATCTTTGAGTTTCAAAATTGCGATCTTTGAGTTTCAATCTTGCGATCTTTGAGTTTCAATCTTGCCATCTTTGAGTTTCAATCTTGAGATATTTGAGTTTCAATCATGCGATCTTTGTGTATCAATCTTGCGATCTTTGAGTTTCAGTCTTGCGATCTTTAGTTTCAATCTTGCGATCTTTGAGTTTCAATCTTGCCATCTTTGAGTTTCAATCTTGCGATCTTTGAGTTTTAATCTTGCGATCTTTGAGTTTCAATTTTGCGATCTTTGAGTTTAAATCTTGCGATCTTTGAGTTTCAATTTTGCCATCTTTGAGTTTCAAAATTGCGATCTTTGAGTTTCAATCTTGCGATCTTTGAGTTTCAATCTTGAGATATTCGAGTTTCAATTATGCGATCTTTGTGTATCAATCTTGCGATCTTTGAGTTTCAGGCTTGCGATTTTTTAGTTTCAATCTTGCCATCTTTGAGTTTCAATCTTGCGATTTTTGAGTTTAAATCTTGCAATCTTTGAGTTTGAATCTTGCGATCTTTGAGTTTAATTCTTGCGATCTTTGAGTTTAAATCTTGCGATCTTTGAGTTTCAAACTTGCGATCTTTGAGTTTCAATCTTGCGATCTTTAAGTTTCAATCTTGCAATCTTTGAGTTTTAATCTTGCGATCTTTGAGTTTCAATCTTGCAATCTTTGAGTTTTAATCTTGCTATCTTTGAGTTTAATCATGTGATCTTTGAATTTCAATCTTGCGATCTTTGAGTTTTAATCTTGCAATATTTGAGTTTCAATCATGCAATCTTTGAGTTTCAATCTTGCTATCTTTGAGTTTAAATTTTGCCATCTTTGAGTTTCAAAATTGCGATCTTTGAGTTTCAGTCTTGCCATCTTTGAGTTTCAATCTTGCAATCTTTGAGTTTCAATCTTGCCATTTTTGAGTTTAAATCTTGTGATCTTTGAATTTCAATCTTGCCATCTTTGAGTTTCAATCATGTGATCTTTGAGTTTCAATCTTGCGATCTTTGAGTTTCAAACTTATAATCTTTGAGTTTCATTCATGCGATCTTTGAGTTTCAATCTTGCGATCTTTGAGTTTCAATCTTGCTATCTTTGAGTTTTAACCTTGCGATCTTTGAATTTCAATCTTGCGATCTTTGAGTTTTAATCTTGCGATCTGTGAGTATCAATCTTGCGATCTTTGAGTTTCAATCTTGCTATCTTTGAGTTTCATTCTTGTGATCTTTGAATTTCAATCTTGCGATCTTTGAGTTTCAATCTTGCGATCTTTGAGTTTCAATCTTGCGATCTTTGAGTTTCATACTTGTGATCTTTGGGTTTCAATCTTGCCATCTTTGAGTTTCAATCTTGCAATCTTTGAGTATTTTTCTTGCGATCTTTGAGTATCAATCTTGCGATCTTTGAGTTTCAATCTTGCTATCTATGAGTTTCAATCTTGTGATCTTTGAATTTCAATCTTGCGATTGTTGACTTTCAATCTTGCGATCTTTGAGTTTCAATCATGCGATCTTTGAGTTTCAATCTTGCTATCTTTGAGTTTCAATCTTGCAATCTTTGAGTTTCAATCTTGCGATCTTTGAGTTTCAATCTTGCGATCTTTGAGTTTCAATCTTGCGATCTTTGAGTTTTAATCTTGCGATCTTTGAGTTTCAATCTTGCGATCTTTGAGTTTTAATCTTGCTATCTTTGAGTTTCAATCTTGTGATCTTTGAATTTCAATCTTGCCATCTTTGAGTTTCAATCATGCGATCTTTGAGTTTCATTCTTGTGATCTTTGAATTTCAATCTTGCGATCTTTGAGTTTCAATCATGCGATCTTTGAGTTTCAATCTTGCGATCTTTGAGTTTCAATCTTGCTATCTTTGAGTTTCAACCTTGCGATCTTTGAATTTCAATTTTGCGATCTTTAAGTTTCAAACTTGTGATCTTTGAGTTTCAATCTTGCCATCTTTGAGTTTCAATCTTGCGATCTTTGAGTTTTAATCTTGCGATCTTTGAGTATCAATCTTGCGATCTTTGAGTTTCAATCTTGCTATCTTTGAGTTTCATTCTTGTGATCTTTGAATTTCAATCTTGCGATCTTTGAGTTTCAATCTTGCGATCTTTGAGTTTCAATCTTGCGATCTTTGAGTTTCATACTTGTGATCTTTGAGTTTCAATCTTGCCATCTTTGAGTTTCAATCTTGCAATCTGTGAGTTTTTATCTTGCGATCTTTGAGTATCAATCTTGCGATCTTTGAGTTTCAATCTTGCTATCTTTGAGTTTCAATCTTGTGATCTTTGAATTTCAATCTTGCGATTGTTGACTTTCAATCTTGCGATCTTTGAGTTTCAATCATGCGATCTTTGAGTTTCAATCTTGCTATCTTTGAGTTTCAATCTTGCGATCTTTGAGTTTTAATCTTGCTATCTTTGAGTTTCAATCTTGTGACCTTTGAATTTCAATCTTGCGATCTTTGAGTTTCAATCATGCGATCTTTGAGTTTCAATCTTGCTATCTTTGAGTTTCAATCTTGCAATCTTTGAGTTTCAATCTTGCGATCTTTGAGTTTCAATCTTGCGATCTTTGAGTTTCAATCTTGCGATCTTTGAGTTTTAATCTTGCGATCTTTGTGTATCAATCTTGCGATCTTTGAGTTTTAATCTTGCTATCTTTGAGTTTCAATCTTGTGATCTTTGAATTTCAATCTTGCGATTGTTGAGTTTCAATCTTGCGATCTTTGAGTTTCAATCTTGCGATCTTTGAGTTTGAATTTTGCCATCTTTGAGTTTCAAAATTGCGATCTTTGAGTTTCAATCTTGCGATCTTTGAGTTTCAAAATTGCGATCTTTGAGTTTCAGTCTTGCCATCTTTGAGTTTCAATCTTGCAATCTTAGAGTTTCAATCTTGCCATTTTTGAGTTTCAATCTTGCG
>JAQJVL010007641.1:0-22967 GCA_035578905.1 Stictocephala bisonia
CCACGGTGAAAGTGCATACAACTTAACATAACTACCCATGGTGAAAGTGCTTACAACTTAACCTAACTTAACTACCCATGGTGAAAGTGCTTACAACTTAACATAACCTAAATACCAGAAGGTGTGGCCTGATTATTAAAGCAAGGACACTTATTATTTCCTTAAACGTCAAAACCATGTCATAAATTTGCAAGTTTTTTTTGTTGAATACTTGGTAGACTCTCTTTAATATATGTGAGGACATTCCCATAAATTAACTGAAATAAAAACTACCTAAATATGTTTAAGATTTGTGGGAAGAAAGGAAGGCAGTGACAAGGTGCTGGCCATACCATTCCTATGTCATACTGAAGAACTGACTACTCGACACACATTTAGTGCACGATTTAATACAACCTCCATTGATTTATTATGTGTGGTTTTGGTATTCAAAATAAAAATTGTTCAGTAAAATTTCCAAAATGGTATGTTCAATGTTTTCAATAATTAGTTATTTATGTGGACGGGTATACAACTGGGGTTGGCATTTTCATTAGAAGATCCTTACTGTTATAAAAAATAGTGGCTTTTGTTGTTGGGAAGACCGCATAGTTTTAATTTTCCTATTTTTTAAAAACATTAACGTTATAAATTAATTTGCTTACTATTCAGTTACTTTATTGAAGAGTTTCTTAAGTGATGTTTCATATAAAGTATTTAATTTAGCCGTACCTTAAATACATTCCATAAATATAATACAATAGAAGGCAGATCATTTTCACTATAAATAAATAAAAATCATGTACAGTTAGTAGTGATTTGTAATGGTAATAATATTTTACTCCAGTGTGGAATATTAAGAGGGTAGTGCTCGTATTAAAGTTGGAGGGACAATAAGTTTTATAAGATACTTTATATTATATTAAACCATTGCCTGTTGCAGGCAGGGGAGTGTTTTAATACTTTCACTCGCAAACCTTTAAAGGTCATCTGGGGGTGTTGATGTCAGTTTAATGGCCACGGTACCATGTGACGTAAGTTTGACACAACCCGACTTGAAGGGAAACGTATTTGATGGATTGTATGGCTTACAGGTTAAGTATTCTTTCTTACTTGAGACATTACGAAAATAATTTTAGGCCTACTAGTTACATATTGCTTAAGTCACCAAAATATATAATGATACATTTTCACTTTTTTGAGTATTAAAGTTTGTGTCAATGAATATATTTGGTTTTTTTAAGGTAAAAGAACAAATTATATAAAAAATAATTGTAGTGATAGTAGTTAATTTTTTTATATTTATAATGGTTTTACTATCCAAAATTGTTTTATTATTATAAATTTAACTGCAGATTAAACAAATACATATAGTCATATATAATGTTATATATAGATATAAGACAACTCAAAATTTTATCTGGTTTAGATAGAATCCGATAGTAATTCGAAAATTTAAAACTATTAAACAATCTATGAGGTAATTTAAAAAAGTCTTAGATATTGGTTTTATTAATTACATGTAATAATAAATAATTATTTGAAATACTAAACACTGTCTATTAGTTTAAAACTTTGTGAAGTTACAGTTGAGTTGTTGGACACAGGAATGTTCCTCCTTGTAGATTACAAAGGTGACCTAACCTTGAAGTATCTAATGAAAACTAAATTGTCCATATACTTAGAGTAAAGTGATGTATTGAGTATTAGTTGTCATTAAAAGTTAGATATGAAGTTTTATTCACTCCCTATCCTGTAATAATCACTTAAAACACAATACATAAGCAAATTATTAATAGTTTACCCTGTAAATTAAAATTAGTTTTCTTACATAACTTTACAATAACTTATTTAATTTCAATAATTTGCTTTATTAATTTATTCCATAAAGTAATCAGTGGCACAGGCGTGATGACTTAGTGGCAAAACTTTTGACTGTGGAGGGTAAATACCAAAGTTCGAATCCCCAACTGCGCCAACACTCAGTCCTTCATGGGTTGAATAAAGTCCATGCACAGGCCTGCAGGCCTACGTGAAGTAATGAGTAAAGTTTAGAATTACAAAACTAAATAGAAAATTTAAACGAAAAAGAGAATGTCCTTTTGTAATAATTACAAGTCATATGCAATTATAGTATTTTTTATTTTTTACAAATAACTGGTTTCTGTCCTAGAAATATGTTTTTTGCACATGTAAACATTAATATTATCAGTCCGTCTTACACAAACAAACATAAAATTGTTAAATAGTGATTTTTTTTCCCTTTGATCTGTGATTTCTTATTCTTTAAATACATAATACGAGTATATTTTTTAAGTTAAATACCAATTTCAAACAACTTATACGAGTAGAAACCTTATCTCAACAAATCGTGACTAGAGTGTTATTGTGTATTTTGCTACCTATAAGAATACAATTTTCCAGATATTGGAAAGAAACTGTGCAGTTACCTTGGAAGGGGTGGATTTCCTCAGCTTAAGTGTATTTATTTCCACTCATTACCATTAAAATAGTCTTTTGGTATTTATTTTGGTTCAAGAACTTATTGTTGATAAGTATAATATTTATTTCAGTTTGTTTAAAACATTTTTTTAAATAACTGACAGTTAACATTATTTCAATACTATCTTAAAACATACTTACAAAGTTGACAATTGTATAGCATATAAATTATTTCTTTCATAGGTAAAATAACTATTACTTCATTATGCATACCTTTTAACAAAAATCTCAGTAATTAGAATAAATACGACTATCATCCTTGTTGCATATAGGCAGGTAGTAATATAAATGCTATTTCTAGGAAAACAACAATTTACAACTTTCGGTTTGGCGCAAAGTTAAGGAACAATTTGAATGAAAATGTTTCAACTACATTTCGAAAATAACAAATTAAAATACAAGTAATTTAAATGATTTTATTTTCTTATTAAGTATAGAGAGTTCTTGTATTTTTAACTTAACTAATTAGTTTATTTTTTACCAGTTAAATAATTTATGCAAATTAAATATTCTTCTATTATCATCCACAATTTCATTAGAAATAAAAGTTCCCATATTATTGAAATAAATGTATATGTATATAGGATTTTATGTAAAAGCTGATGAAGTACATATAAATGGTCAATGTGGCAATTTGTATTTATAATTATTACTTTCAATAACCTAAAATAAAACAGATTGTATTGCCTTGTACACTAATGACGTCTAAAAGGGAAATATTTTAAGAAAAAGATTTAGCTGATATGAATTTTTATTATGCTTAAAATTTCAAGTAACTAGAACTTAAATTTATAATGTCTCCATCTTTAAAAGTAATTAAATGTTACGATAATAGGTTGTGAGAAATTCCCTTTATTTCGAAAATGACGTGATGTTCCATAAAATTACGATTACTAATTTTATATAACGTGAAAATGACGGCCTAGTAAAAGATTATGTATTTTGTCAAGTAATTCTTTATAATTTAAGCATAAAAATTGTCCCACCTGTTGTGAATTTCAATTGCAGGTAAACATTATAGTGTTTAATTTAAGGATATTGATAGTTTAGACACAATGCTTTAAAATATCTCAATTAGTTCTTGACACATTTAAGTGCCATATTTACTATGGAAAACTCATATTGTTCTTGAAAAACCAATTTCAAAACTTACCGTTTTAAACTTATGATTAGTTTATAATTATCAAAATCATAAAGTATCATAAATTATAATGTGTTTTCTTATAATTTGTATGATTGCATATATAAAAAAAGATGACGTCGTTTTATCAAGTAAGGGCTAGTAAGGCTACTTTTTATGAAATATGTGCATATTTGGATGAATAAAAAAACCTTTATTTACGTGCTTTTTCCCCAGAAGACAACATACTTTTAGTTTTTCTTTCAGATATATTGCAGTGATTGGTAAAGATTTGGCGGTGTTCAAAGTTTTATAAAAACTCACTGGCTCATTATAAGTAAAAGTTACATAACACTCATATTTATTTTAAAGATTTTGACTCTAAATATTGGTCATACAAATGCAATAGCAACGTACGTACGGTACAACGTAGTAGAGTGCCTGCAGCATTTTATGAGGCAATAATTGCATTACTGTTGTGTAGCTATATCACGTTTACTCCGTCGTTTATTTAATTTATAGTAGTTCGTAGACGGAATTATGTACATTACAGAAAAACGGGGCTAAACAATCTTAATAAGAGAGCTGACTCCTGCATTTAAAAATGATATGCTGCTTTCAGCACCCTCAGTAACTTTCAATAAATAACTGTATTATTTTACAAACATCCTCTACAGCCACAATATCTATCTGCATTTGGTCCTTGGTGAAATTTTGATGGATTTAAATGAAACATATTTAATAATATATATATGTGGAATTATTAAATATTTTTTCATTTCAATGTTCAATATCTTATTTTATTATTTGTTGGTCTCTGAAGAGTTTGCCAACATCATTGGTAGTATATGTTATTTTTAATGTTTTGCTGCGTTTAATGTAGCATGTTTATGAGTACTGTGTGAGTTTGTGGAATACAAGCAGTACTTAAGTAAAAAATGATTAATAATATATCCCTGAATATAATATAATATGTATTGGTTGTACCTTAGAATAGCATTGATATGTGAATAGTTATGAAAAGTATAGTTGATTGTTCTTTAATGTAAATAGTTTTAATGTTTCATTAAGTTGACATACATAAAACGTTATTGTTACGTAATAAAATAATTGTACATATTTGATTTATTGTGTGATTTTAACATTAATTCATTTACATTCATCTATCATCAAGAGGGGGAGAGGGAGTTATCTATCCCTATAACACAAATAAACCTATCTCAAACTCGAGCTCTCATCGGTAATCCAAAAATAAACGCCCTGCGGTAAGGTCCTCGCACTCTCGTATGCCTCACTCACTGTCCAGCTTTCTCCTGTGCTGTCAAGGGTGTCTCTTGGCCTTGTTACATAACTCTTATGTAAAGTTTTCCTCTTCTAAATGTTCAATTCGTGTTATTTTAAACTCAGCTCTCTCTCTCTCTCTCTCTCTCTCTCTCTCTCTCTCTCTCTCTCTCTCTCTCTCTCTCTCTCTCTCTCTCTCTCTCTCTCTCTCTCTCTCTCTCTCTCTCTCTCTCTCTCTCTCTCTCTCTCTCTCTCTCTCTCTCTCTCTCTCTCTCTCTCTCTCTCTCTCTCTCTCTCTCTCTCTCTCTCTCTCTCTCTCTCTCTCTCTCTCTCTCTCTCTCTCTCTCTCTCTCTCTCTCTCTCTCTCTCTCTCTCTCTCTCTCTCTCTCTCTCTCTCTCTCTCCCTCTCTCCCTCTCTCCCTCTCTCTCTCTCTCTCTCTCTCTCTCTCTCTCTCTCTCTCTCTCTCTCTCTCTCTCTCTCTCTCTCTCTCTCTCTCTCTCTCTCTCTCTCTCTCTCTCTCTCTCTCTCTCTCTCTCTCTCTCTCTCTCTCTCTCTCTACCGTCATCTCGGTAGATCAGTGGTCCTCTATTTTCATCTTGAGTTACTTTAACTCTCTCCACCCCACATATATAAATCTTACTTAATAGTTAACTATGTTCACTTTATTACAATTTTAGTAAATGGTGTAATATTATTCATACTTTAATCACGATGATCATTTCTATTTAGGTGTGGCTCCCGCACACCATCAATGCCCCCCTGGCCAATGGCACAAACCTGGTGAACTCTCAGTTGTCCAAAACAGCCCTGAAGCGAAAATATGTCAGAAAAGAAATGGAGCTGTATTTACTGAATTTGAGGTCAGTCCTACAGGCGAAAATCTTATAATTTTTTCAGCAACATAAAAAGAATTATCATTGAAAAATTCCACGATTTCATAATACTCCACTAGACTACATACGAAAAAAGTAGACAGACAAATGGATCTTTCGAGCGTAAAGAATGTCACTACATTCTTAGACTAATACTCTTTCACGGACCAGTATGTTAGTCATAAACTTTCACGGACCAGTATGTTAGTAATAAACTCTCAAAAAAGTACAAAATTCGTTACAAAAAGCCTAAAATAACGAATATTTTTGATAGACTTGGAAGTAGATAATATAACGCATGTGTGCTGCCTCTTGTACTACCTGTACTATGAAGCGTGCTACACGTATTCTACCCTTAAACCTCCCCTAATTATCTCAAAACTATATATGCTTGCCATATTCTACAACTGTATTAATCGGTCTTAAGATTATATTCACTTCTTAGATGTTTGATAGCTTATTATTAAGGTCTTGAACATCTTGCATTTTACGAAAGCTCCAATTTCGTAAAATGTAAGTTTATGTTTTCAAACAAAAATAACACACCAAACTTGGCATCAATTACATTTTTATTTTAAGGTCTACAAAAATTATAATGTACATACATTTCACAAAATAAATCAAGTAGTGAGCCAGCACCCGTCTGGCAAGGTTGTTCTTATCAGTGCTCCAATGATATCAGTTGACATGTTGCAGATTGTTGTGCTTTGCATGGAAGTTTTGATTTTAAAATAATTGTCAAAGTGAATTGTTGTAAAATAAGTGAAAGTATTTATGTTTGCAGTGATCCCCAGAGTGAAGTGTTTTTGTTATTGAAGGTACCTAATTATTTAAATATAAAATAATATTTAAAGAATTAAATATTATTTTAGTAATAAATTTATTTTTTATTGAAACATTCTAAAAATGTCTAGTAACTGTGGAATTTGTCTAAAAGTATTTTCAACTAAGCAACAGAAAGTGAAGTGTGCAGAATGTGAAAAATCCTTTCATTTAGCTTGCTGTAAAATGAGTAAAGCTGATATTGATTGTCTATATGAAGAGGGAATTGTCTGGAGATGCCAACCATGTTCTACGGAGAGAAGAAGGAGTATGAAAATGGAATCTAAAATTGATGAAGGTAATCTATCTCTAAGTGATGTCATGCAGCTTTTGCAGGAAATGAGAGAGGAACAAAAAAACTCTCTTAAGGATTTCAATGTGTCCTATGAAGCTTTAAATGAGAAGCTTGATGAAAGTACTTGCCTAATGAGACAACAAGCAGAAGAGATGAAACTATTCACTGGGGAACTAAGTAAACTGCGTGAGGAAAATGCTAGCCTAAAATTAAAAATATGTGATATGGAGGAAAGACTGGTTGAGAGTGAACAATATTCTAGAAGGAATTGTTTGGAAATTCAGGGAGTGCCTGATGATAAAAACGAGAATATAATTGAAACAGTTAAGCAAGTAGGTAAGGCACTCGATATCGTTATTGAGAATAATATGATAGATGTATGTCACAGGCTTAAGAAGAGAAAGGAGGATCATCGGCCAGCAGGAATTATTGTTAAGTTTGTCCGAAGGTTGGATGCCGAGGAAGTATTAAGAAAGAGACGGGTCAAGAGAAATTTGTCAACGAGACACATGGGTCTTCCTATGGACTCCTTGATATACATAAATGAAGCTCTATGTCCGAGTAGAAGGAAAGTATTTGCACAAGCAAGAGAAGTAAAGCGTGAAAAAGGATACAAGTACTTATGGGTCCGAAGTGGAAATATTTACATGAGGAAAGAAGACAAGGCTCCTGTGATACAAGTACGAAATACATCTGAACTGGGTAAGCTTTAGGAATCTGACTTTTTTCTTATCACTATTTGCACTTTTGTTGGATTTTGTTTTTCCAGAAATAATGATAGTGGACTGTGGAGAACTGTTACTTCGTCATATAATTGTAATGATGCTAATTTTGTATATGAATGGCTGGAGAATTTAACAATCCAATATTGATAATAAGTTTATTATAATGTAAATTGATTATAATTATAAAAAATATTATTATATTATATTATAAATAATTATTATGGTATTAGATAATATTAGTTGATTTATTATATTAGGTTATTAATAATAATATTGATAATAAGTTTACCTGATATATATGTATTATTTGTTCTGTACTTCTACTGTTTATTGGTGTTTTTATTAGCGTTTATTTATTGTGATATTTGTTGTATTGTCTACTGTTTATTTATTATTGTGTTTATGATCTAGGTATAGTTAATATTGTCCTTTTATATCTGAGAGAATTCACATGGAAAATGATCTATTAAGTATTTTTAGCTCAGGAAATAAACAAATCATTATATTACAGCAGAACATCAGGAGTATGCGAGCAAATTTTGACCAATTTATAGCAGAAATGTCTACATGGAAAATTTACCTGATGTTATTGTTCTGACAGAAATTTGGATATCTAGTGATGAAATAAATTTTTTTCAGTTGCCAAATTATAAGTTATATGCAAAATGTAATGAGCAATATAGGGCAAAAGGAGTTGCAGTTTATTGCAGTGACCTATCTATAAATAGTTCTGATTGTTTTGAATTAGACTTTACCACAGCAGATATTTTGGGGTTAAGTTTTAATGCATTTGGATGTGATTTTATTTTATTAGCCATATATAGATGGCATATCTCTCAAAAAGAAACCTTTGTCGATGAATTGCAAAGAAGCATAGAAAATAATAAGATATTTAAAAATAAAGTTAATTATTTAATTGTAGGAGATTTAAATATAAATTTATTATTAGATGATATTTGTACAGATAAATTAAGTCTGTGTATGTCAGGAAATGGTTTCCAATCTTTAATTAATGAACCTACTAGATTTGCAAACAAAACAGGGACATGTTTAGATCATATGTATGCTAGATTAAGATTCTCTTGTATAAGTAATATTGAATCAGCTGTCCTGCAGACAAACATAACAGATCATTGCATGACTGCTGTTTGCCTGGAGATAAGACAAGTTGAAACAGATGATGGTTCTGATAACAGTGGATTGGAATACTGTACTTTGGACTATGATATGTTGAACCTTAGGCTAAGTAATCA
The DNA here is from genome assembly GCA_035578905.1 of Stictocephala bisonia. Taxonomy (NCBI): domain Eukaryota; kingdom Metazoa; phylum Arthropoda; class Insecta; order Hemiptera; family Membracidae; genus Stictocephala; species Stictocephala bisonia. The sequence continues at coordinate 8,851 of JAQJVL010007641.1, forward strand.
GGACTGGTCTACTGTATATGTGGGTCAGGATGCCTCTGAAGCTTTTAATTATTTTTATAGCATTCTGCAAGGTAACATAAACTCCTGTAAAGTTGAAAAAAAGGTAGAATTAAAAGTTAAAAAATTAAAACCATGGATTAATTTAGTTATATGCAAGAAAATTAAAAAGAGAAATTTGCTTTTTATTAAATGTAAAAAAACACCCCTCCAATGTCAAACTCAGAAAATACTATTTAATTTATAAAAAAAGGCTGGAATATGAAATTAAAAAAATAAGAGATTCTTACTATAGGGACATATTTAATAGCTCCTCAAAAGATCCAAAAAGGACATGGAGGGTTTTAAATAATATTACTGGGAATAAAAGGGACTGTCCTGATATCTATAAAATAAAGGAAGGTGATAATATTGTAAGCGACAGTATATCTGTTGTCAATACTTTTAATAATTTTTTCTTGAATGTTGTTAATGATCTATCTATAACAGAAGTTAAGCCAGACAATTTTGAAAACCTAATTTATAAAGAAAAATTTTGCTTGAAAAATGAAGCCTCGTCTCTATTTATGCAGTATGTTTCTACAGAGGAGGTGATGAGATGTATACAAAGTTTAAAGAATGGTAAAGCCCCTGGAATCGATGGTATTAGCTCTACACTAGTAAAAAACATTGGTCATAGTATTGCTGAGATTCTAACACATGTAATAAATCTAAGTTTTTCAACAGGCGTGTTTCCAGACAAACTTAAAGAAGCGGTAGTAATACCAGTTCATAAAAAAGGTTCTAAATTGGACTGTAATAATTATAGGCCAATATCCTTATTATCGACCTTCTCAAAAATCGTAGAAAAAATTATGAAGCAAAAATTAATGAGTTTTTTTAATAAAACAAATTTTTTTTCAAAAAATCAGTTTGGCTTTCAGACTGGAATCAGTACTGAAAGTGCTCTCTTGAATTTCATGGAGCAAGTCACAAGTAATATTAATGCTGGAAAAAAGGTTAGTGGGCTTTTCATTGATATAAGAAAAGCTTTTGACACCGTAAATCATGAAATATTATTAAATAAGATATATAATAGTGGAATTAGAGGAAATAGTTTTAAGTGGTTTAGGAGTTATCTAACTCAAAGGAAACAATGTGTAAGAATTCATAACACTTTTAGTGATATGGGTATAATTAAATACGGTGTTCCGCAGGGTTCGGTGTTGGGATCAATTCTGTTTTTGATTTACATAAATGATCTATGTCTTGCCCGTATGAATGGATGGATCACATCTTTTGCTGATGATACAGCATTCTGCTATTTGGGAAATAATTGGGATGAAGTTGAATTTAAAATTAGTCAGGATTTAAAATCGTTGAGATGGTGGTTTACACAAAATAAACTTATACTGAGCCCAGAAAAAACTGTCTATATCAACTTTTCATTGAGGCATCATGCTGGTTCTCACAACACCATAAAATATCCGTGTTTAGAATGTCTGACTAATGAATGTTTTTGTGATGATAAATGTGTGAAAGTCTGTAAGAGTAATGAAACTAAGTATCTTGGTATTATTTTGGATCAAGAGTTGAATTGGAAAAAACATATAAAATATCTAAAATCAAAATTTAACTCTCAAATTAGACTTATGTATTATATTAGAGACATGTGTCCAGTAGATGTTCTACGAACAGTGTATTTTTCCTTAGTTAATAGTAGGATGGAATATGGTATTGTTTGTTGGGGAAGCTCATACTATTCTAATATCTATCCAATCGTCATTCAACAAAAACAGCTTATAAGAATCATTTTGGGAAAAAATAGATTTGAACCATCCTTTCCTCTCTTCTGCCGCACAAACATATTGCCACTAAGATACTTGTTTATATATAAGGTATTAATAATGTTTTATAGGAAGAGTGGGAATTTGCCCAGTAGTGAAGGTACTTATCGATCTAGATTAAGAAGGCCAAACCAATTACATACACCAAAACCTTTCTTGACTTTTTTCCAGAGAACCTACTTTTATATAGCACCAAAAATGTTTAATATAATACCAGAAACTCTTAAAAAGATAACAAATGAGAAAAGATTTAAAAAAGAACTTAAGGCTTGGCTTTTTTTGCAAGATGACATAGAAAATATGGCATTTTCTACAATACACTAATTAAAAGAATTAAAAGATTTTCTGAATTTAAGGGGATTAAATAAAAATAAAAAAATAAAAATTAAATAAACATAAATAACAAATAAAATATTATATTAGTAATATTATATTAGTCAACATAAACAAAAGTAAATTTTTATATATTTTGTGAATTGCAGCACATGGAAATTAAGGAAAAATGAGTACTGATAATATTTTTGTTCTAATTATTGAGGGAACCTCAAAACAGGTCTTTATGACCTCTGAGGTCCTAAATTTCTAAACCATAATTTTTAGGCATTATTGTTAGACATAATTTTCATTTATATGAGCACCTAAATATCTTATTGTACCTTACAGACAGTTATGTAACTCTATTTATTCTATTTATCTTCATGTCAAGTTATGTATGTAGATTAATTAATTCCATTCTAAGTTTAAGATGAACTGTTGAATTATGCTCAATTTTGTTGTTGTTTTTTGGTATATCGAATTATGTGAAAAATGTGTCAGTTCATTATTGTACACTGTATGGTTATGGAAATAAAACAATTCTTATTCTAGCTTTTATGCTTGTTTAGACATACTGCTATTGTGATTTATATAAAAATAAGTATCGCATCTAAGAATTAAAGTTTGTCAATAATATTATTCTAAAATATAAATATAATTTCTTAATACTATTAACGTTACAGTTCTAAGAGAGGTAGGTTCAATTGGAATCATGAACTATCAACAAATGTAGAACTGGGCCAATTAAACTAGGTAATTTGGTTCTATTTCATGTGACTGGAGTTGGTTGGAGATAACTCCGCCATGTGATCGCTGTATGTGACTCGATTAGTCGACAATTCCGCCATATAAATACCAATTTCTTCAAGTGATAATCCAAAATAAATGAAATTTTTACACGTTAGACAAAATATTTAAAATATTTCAGATGAAATACTGGGTATTTTATAAAATATAATTGATGAATCAGTGATATAATTTGTAAATTGCAATGTTTTTCAAATGTGTTATTAAACATTAGTGATGTGCTCCAAGAAAATAATATCCTAATACCTTGGTGGTCTCAAGAGCCATCACGATATTACATTAGTGCCCCTGGAGTGTTGTTGAATGAATGGGCAATAAAAGTACTGTAAACGTAATTGCTAGCAATTCCTCTGATTTGTTATTGTGGTTTCAACTAACCCAGTGGTTACAAAGCCATATACTCAGTTATCTTCACTAGACAACATCTAGACCCTAAATAAACCTAAAACAGACAACCCAGAGAGAGTATAGAACCTGTTGCTTACAATCTTCACAACGGTTAGAAGTAGCTGGATTACAGCACTGCACCACTAAAGCCTGCAATTGCTGAAAATAGAACATTTTTACGTTATTGTCTGCGCCAGTGGCATTTTAAACGTGCTATTCAAACGTTGTTGAGGAACAATGGTCCAAACGCCTATGACAATTTTAATACGAATATGATAAATATATAATATGAAGAAAATATATTATACACATCAGATAAGTACATGATAATATGTAATTTATTTCCAGCTATTCGGATCCAAAAGGCAAAAAAAATACCAATTAAAAGAATTAGTTCATTCACTTTATAATTTGTCCATAAACATAGATTTTTTAACATAATTTCACCGTTCCAAAGGACGTAGCTATACGACTCCATGGGCTTTCTTATAACTCACTGAGGGAAGGGTAAGGAAACGTAGAGAACTAATCCGTAGTTGGCTATCGGCTAATGTTATATAATATCAAGTGCAGATCCTGATGTGGTGAGCTTATAATGGTCACTTGGATAAAGACTACTCTTTCAGAGTGATGGCTATATTACCCATAAAAAGAGAACATAACATTTTTAAAAATATTGCAATTTTTCCATACCTCTCGGTAGGCACACTTTGATAAGCTTAAATTTAAGTAATTTTTAAGTATAATTCAATCATACCTACTGTCACAGAGAAGAAATAAACAGATGTCCACATCCAAAAGTGTGCTGAAAGTGTGTAGATATTTCTCCAGTTTGCTATGCGGATGGCAAGGCCAGCACATTATCAGTATCTTCCTTATTCCCACCAATTTCTCAAGGAAAAATGTAGTAATTATTACTGCGAATACATAAAAATGTACGTTAATTTTTTAATATTTAAAACTGCCACTGAGCCGTTTGCTGAAGCTATAAGGAAGTGTTTTTCCCCTCTGAAAATGCATAAAACGCTTATTATAATTATGAGAAGAACAAAATGGACTCAAATTTGCATTACGTGACATTTTGGCTGCAGTAAAACAAAAATAAGGAAAATATACAGAGATAATTTCGGTTCTTAGTGATGCTAAAAGATTTATTTCATACGAGTGGTAGGAAAACTGCATTTTTTTTAATTTTTAAGGAAATCATTTCTTAAGGCAGTTATACGAATAAAGCTAGGTATGATAATGAAATGTTCCCTCTAAAATGGTGTTCCCAACAGCTGTTCCAAGTAAGTTAGAGTCACACCTGGAAGTTTACATCATTAGCTGACGCCAGGATAGGCTTAAACAGTGTCGCTCTTTATCATTTACGTTTTTTTTCATTTACATTTTTATAGTCATTCCTTCAGTATAAATATATAATACTTTACGAATAATATTTTTTAATTTTCAATATAATTTATATAATTTTAACGATTTTTCTCACTAAGTTACATGAGCATAAAAATAACCTAAGCAGTGGGTTAGATAGTCCGTTGAATGCTTTGCTGGAATCTAATAATACAGCGCAAGCAGGTATAATATGTTTTTAAACAATGCTTAATAATTGTTTACGTTAAAATTGTTTTAGTTAAAGAGAAGAATTCATAAATATCTTTAATGAATCTTGAGATGTGGTAGTTGAAAAATAACTTAGAATATAGTTATTTATGAAGTAATTGAAAAATAACAATAACTATATTCTTTCTTTTTTTTTATAAGTTTTTTTATAAGTAATTAGTGTATCACCATATGTTAATAATTAATACAGCTATCTGTTATAATTTACGACCATGTTAAAACAAAAATTTTACTATTAACAATACTATGAATAATATATGGCAAGTGAAATAGTAAATGTAACGTAAACTTATTACTAAGTTAGGTTATGTTAGGATACGGTAGATTAGTTTAGGTTAAATTAGGTTAGTTAGGCTAGGTTAGGTTTTTGTTTTGTTTGGTTGTTGGTTTGGTGAGGTTATTATTGGTAAGGTTATGTTACGTTAAGTGGTTTGGTTAAGTTAGATTAGTTTGAGTAAAGTTAGGTTGTCAGGCTACGTTAGGTTATGTTGTGTTAAGTCGATTTGGTTAGGTTAGGTTAAACGTAAGTTTTAAATAAATTAACATACTACAAAAATTTAAACTACGTATCTAGGCTTAAAGCATGCAAATCGCAGTTCTTAAGAAATCAATTATATTATTTCCATCAAAAACATGCTATTTATAAATAATATTTGAAAGATGATGTTGACCGGTCACCATTACATTGCCAAAATTAGTCTGTTAGTGAAAATAAAAAGATTACTGATTTCTCAACATCACTGCTGATTCTTAATATAAGGGCTAAACTAAATTGAATAAACTTGCATTTGAGTAATATATTTTATTTCTAAATAAATTCTGTATTATATATAAAGTATAGTAGAGCATAACAATAAACTAAAATTCGGTCAACACAAGTGAATAAGAAAAACATATAAACATAAATAATAAAGATTCAGAAACCTGCATTAAAACCTTTTACAATAGGAATGATTCTTAATTTGTTAGGAGTATACTTGAAGTTAAAAATACTCATTTCACCTGAATTAGTTCGGTATTAGTCTCAAATGTTAAACCTTGAAGGTGAATGTCAGACTCCGCAACTTAGAGGGACAGAAACCTGACCAAAATGAGCGTCAAACTGAGAATGTGATCAGTCTGTTGTAAATATTTGTAACACCCCTTTTTTGTAGGAAAAAGGTGGACCTACATTTTAATTGAGGTGAGGATTTTTTTCTCGTTCATATGTATTAATATATGAGTAAACTTGTTTAGTCATACAACAGTCAAAGTGTCTCCGCTCATTAAAACTAATTACTATGAATATTGAAGATAGTTAAATAAATTATAAACATTAAAAAACACAGTTTATTAGTAGGAAAAAACTTATTTAGTTTTAAGCCCCCACCTTAAAAATTGTTAAAATTCCTAAGTAAATAAACATACTCTTATATACAGGGTATAAAAAATATGGACACACTTATTTATCTTTAAAATAAGTATATATTAATATACTTTGAAATATTTAAATCTTTAAAATAATTAACGACATCGTGGTAATTTTGGGTACTTAACACTCCATACAGAACACTAACTAAATATATATGAGCTAATCTGGACTTAGATTATAAAAGTGTGGGGCAACAACGTGATTATAGTATTTATATTTTGTTTATTAAGTATACCTATAGATATATATGGAAACATTTAAATCACTTAAAAACACATTATTTAAGGAACAAATCCCTTCAGTAATGTAGTTTGGAATCACAGTATTGATTTATTAGTGATATTATACTTTACAGACATGTCAAAATGTTATCAACTGCATGCAGGCAGAACAGGAAGCTAAATGATGTCGAAATTAATTTTAAAATAAAAAAAATCATGAACCTTCTCATAATGTTAATATTACTATAGTTAAGTTCCAATATGTTTTTATTTAAGATATCAATCATATGTAAGATATCAATTATCCCATTTCTAAGTTGGGATTATAATTAAAGTTGGGCCTCGGTGAAGAATAATGGTTTACTTATTGTGGCTAAAAATAATGTACAATTATTGACATACTATGATCTATACAATTTTAAGTATACTACATCTAGTGGCAAAATATACTTAAGTGTTTTATTTAATGGAATGAAAAGAAAACTCGGGTTCATTATTATTACCAACTATTTTTATATTATTTTTTAAAGAAATAAATATAATAACATTTCTCAAGTACAAGAAAATTAATTTTCAGCTCAGATAAATATTTCTTCTCTGAACTTTCATTTACTATGTAATTATTGTTGATATGAAACCAACATACCTTCACATAATTTACAATAATTGGAATATTTTACTTTTCTTTTACGCTTTTGAAAGGAAACATTCAGGTTATTACGAGTTTTAAATTTTATTTAACAATCAAATTATCTAACTTTACTGAACTTGATCCAAACTGAAGCTCCTTTTATTGAAAAGATCTTGAATAACTGTGATGCAGCCAGCTATTCAGTCAGGGAATTAATAAGTTGGCCGTGGACTTTCTGCACTCGTTATTTTATAATTGTTGAGATTTTACTCAAACATTCACTATATTTATATAACTTCATCTTTCACCATAAACTTCTGACTCAGCACGTAATCTATCAGTACCAATGAATTCTCTCATTCGAGGGGGAAGGGGGGTCGGGGTTCAGCTTGATAAATAAAGCCATATTTAATCATCACATTTATAACAATTTGGATATTATTTTCACATTTCTCATTAGTAATTGTTGTGTTTTTATTGGATATTGTTTGCTGTAATAACTTTCTAAACAGCGAGAAATATTGACACATATTTTGTACGCTTTAACGTGATTGTAATTTATCGTGTTCATTCTCTACAGCAACTGAACTGAAGAATAAGATACTGTGCACTTTTCAGTGAAAAACTTGTAGGTGAAAAAGTTAGGTGAAACATTGTTTTATAAGTGTTTAAATACCACCCAAACTTCAGATATTAAAGATAACACTAAACAGAATTGTTGGAGTTCTAATCCTTTCCAACACTTTTTTGTACAAGTCCAAAAATTCATAAATATAGAACTGTAAAATAAATTATCTTATTAAATACAGTTTATTTATGTCAGAGTCAACAATAAATTCTTCTGTTGTATCGAGAAGTGGTTAACGTCATATTTTCTGTAAGTAAATAATCCAATGGCCAAATAAATATTGTAAATAGTAATTAAATAAGATAAAATATCTTCTTGAGATGATGATTAAGACTAAAGAGATTCAAAAATCTTACATGTGACTATACGATAACTAATACATATACTTATTGTATTGAACCTCATTGTATTTTAGATGTCACACTTGAAAAGTGAGGAGATACAAGTTCGCCCTTTTTTTGTTGGCTCTCAAAGTCCTAATAAAAACTGAGAACCAAACTTAAGTCTTTGCTTTTAAAGACGAAACGCTAATTTAGCATCTAACAATAGAGAACACTATGGCTTACAACACTTAAAACCCCCTTGGGAAAGCTTAGAACCAACTGGTAAACTCCCGCCAGAGCTTTAAATTAATAATAACGATTCTGGATGTAAAGTATGAGATGTTTAGACAAATGAAGAGATTTCAAAACAACAAAGCATACATTAAATATGGAATATCTCATATAATCAAAAACAAATCGTAAAATTAAATATTGGATAGAATAGGGTAAAAATAGCATGTCATAACAAAAACTTAATAAAAGACGTACCTTAAATCAGCTCTTAAATTCTCAAGTAAATAATATAGAAAACCCTTCTTCAAAATGTTTAAAATGAAGGTAGTTGTCAAATCATTTTATACAATTTAAGTAAGATTTTTTAAATAAAAAATAATAGTAAAAAAATTCCCTTAATATTAAAAGTTAATATTAATAGGGGTCACTAATCACCCTATTTAAACTGAAAAGCCTTTATGGGGCTGAGGTTTTAGTTTAAAACAGAAGTATTTTCAAACGATATACAATTAAAAAGAAATTGGGTGCTCACGTAAGATGTAATACCATCAGGTTATCAAAAATTGAAATTCCAAATAGAGACAAATTCCGTGAAAGGTATTTGTTTGCAAATAGTGCAAATTGTGATAAGTCTAATGATGATAGTCTAAATATGAGTGTAAATAACACCAAGCTTTGTTTTTACGCTGATGATACGTGTTTCTATTTCGAACAAAAATCAAATGCAACTTGAGATTTATACTTTTATACAAATCAACTCTTTACTTCAGTGGTTATCAGAAAATCATCTCTCTGTAAACACTAATAAATCTAACTTCATTAAGTTTCAAATGCTCAATTCTAAATTAAATACGTCTGATAATTTTAGCGTCCCAGGTGATGACTTTGAAATCTTTCCTGTTGAAGCTACTGATTTCTTGGGGATAGTTATTGATTCTAATTTCACTTTTCAAAACCATACCGATAATATTTGCTCTAAAACAAACAGTGGAATCTTCATTTTGCGTAGATTGTCACAATATTCAAGTAAAGAAATGTTGTCATCAGCTTATTATGGATGTTCTTATCCTCATATTTTTCATGAACTCCCTATTTGGAACACTAAAGTCCTAGGGTGAATTTCGAATACAAAAAAGGGCTGTTAGAACTATTTTAGGAATGTCCCATGATCAATCATGTAAAGGATACTTTCAAGAAAATAAACTCCTCACATTTCCTTCCCTTTATATATTAGAAACTTTGTTATTCACGAAGAAAAACTTTCAAATTTTTTCAACTAAAACTCATTCACTCAGGAATTTAAGAGATCTGGTAATCCCCCAACATCAACTGTGATGTTGGGGGATTACCAGATCTCTTGAAATGCTGATCAAAGGCATTCCAATTATAACTGAATTAAGTTATATAATGAACTGCCAAATTTACTAAAGGCTGAAACATATAATAATAAACTTAGAAAACTACTAAAAGCTCTTCTGCTGAAAACGGGATATTTTTCTGTAGCTAACTTTATGAATGATGACCTGGCTTGTCTTTGATTTTAGCTGATAATTGCTATTATAATTGTAAATACAACTATTTTATATAGATTAGTTTTGTACTATCACTGTTAGAACGATTGGTATGCATGTTTTGTTTTACGACGGTAAATTTTATTTGATAGGAAAAAAGCCTGAAGGAACCTGGTCTCTTGAAAGAAAAATAGCTCATTTATGCGAATAGAGAAATAAGTGATAGCTCAAAGAAAACCCACCTTGTGCCCATACTTAAGTAATGATACCAGAACATCAATGTTGTGAAGACTTGTAAGTGTTAACTAGTGATATCTCAACCCTCTACTACTTCCCAAAGAGTATCACTGACTTTTAACAAAATTATTCCAAGAAACTACATACCGATTTAGTTTGAAGATTGAAGCAAATAAAATGGATACCATTAAGTGGAAAGGAACTCCAAGCTTGGATAAAAACCTCATCAGTGGATTTCAACAATGGACTGCTTCGAAGATTTCGTTAACAGTTTCCAGTTTCCAAGTTAACGTAAGTGGAATGGGGCCTAACTTTATACTAGGGGAGTGAATTTAGGCTATAAATGAAAACGATTGGTTCAATACATGGTCAGTGAAGTATTTTTCCTTCAAGTTATATATGTCCTAGGTGAGTGAAGTAAACAAATTATTAAGAAACATAAAATCTACTTGCTTTTTACTACTTAATTTTTATATATTTAAATACCTTAATATGATATAAAATTACTAAGTTTTAACAACCACATATCAAATTAAAAAACTAAGTGAGTGTTTATCATAAATATAAGTTATAAAATGACGTAATTGTTAAATGCCATTGTACGTGTATGTATGGGTGGGTGGATCAATACCACTGCATGTGTTTGGTAAGTTGGAATAAACAATAACACTGTACATGTATATGTGGGGAAAGACCATTACCTCCTTCCCCCACCCATACATTTTCTTTAATTTTAATCCACCCACCTACTTATAAAGTTATAATGCAGTACACGTAAACGTCACACAACACAAATTTATTACAATATACGCACAACATGCCAAAATGTATTACAATACAAGTATGAAATGCACAAATATTATGGTGATGGATTTCGTGAAACACGCTCACCTTCCTCAAACCAGATGGATTCACAAAAGAATGGAAAACGGTGTTAAACAACTCAATTTATAGTCCTTATGATCACGTGACCCCATTGGCTGGAATCGTTAAAATGGCGGCTGCTGGTATTTCTCTCCCACCCACTCGAACACGTGATCTTGTGAGGTGAACCGTTTGTCCGTGTTTGGGCTAGCGGGTGGGTCAATACCACTGTACGTGTATGGGCGGGTGGGTGGGTCAATACTACTGTACGTGTATGGGCGGGCGGGTGGGTGAATACCACTGTACGTGTATGGGTGGGTGGGTGGGTCAATACTACTGTACGTGTATGGGCGGGCGGTCGGGTCAATGCCACTGTACATGTATGGGTGGGCGGGTAGGTCAATACCACTGTACGTGAATGGGTGGGTGAGTGGGTGGGTCAATACCACAGTGCGTGTATGGGCAGGCAGGTGGATCAATACTACTGTACGTACCACTGTTTATTTGATATGTGAGTTGGTTCTACGGGTGGGTAAGTTACCCTCTTACCCCGTATTTAGTAGCTTGATAGGACAGTAGTTAGGTAGGTTAGTAAATAAGGTAATTCCTTATTATAATGAACGTTTCAAATCGTTTCCTGATTTCATCGAGCATTTTTTCTGTAACTAAGAAGACTTAATCAAGCTCAGCATTTTGGCAGATAACTTAAAGGAAGGAGGAAAATCCTTAGAATTGCTTGAATACAATTTTATAACCGATAAATTAACGTTGAAAATAATTAAAATACAAGATACTAAGTGTAATTTTAAGCATTTGTATGGGCTAAGGCAGCGGTTCTCAAAGTGTGGGGCGCGACCCCCAAGGGGGGCGCAATGAAAGCTCAGGGGGGGCCCGCAGATTTAATAAAAAATATTTTAATTTACTTGCACAGGATGTCCACGCAACCGGGATATCGGGAAAATCGGGAATCAGCCGGTAATTTCGAGCAAAAACGTAAAAATGTCATCATTTATCATTTAGCGTAAATAAATACATTAAGAAATTTTCCAAAATAAGCGCCGAAAACACACATAAAAATAAAGTTAAACCCAAATGAAGTTCGCAGTGCGAGCGAGAAGGAGGGTGCAGACGAGAAGGGAGTGGTCAAGGGGGGAGTGACCTTGACAGAACCGTCACGTTTGTTCATTGTGTTGTTGACGTAACTCCCGCGTCGCGATATGTTGTTGAAATCGGTCGCATTTCTATCATTCCAGCCTTTTTTATTTGTCATGCCTTGAGGAATAAAAGAACATTTTTAACAACATTTTTTTACTTGTTGGACGATAAAGTTATTATAAGGGAGCCCAATAATTTCTTTGAAAATACCGGGAAAAATCGGGAAAACCCCGGGAACAGGAAAATTAGTTTTAGGTGGCCAACCTGTTGCAATATTAATTATATAGCAAACTTTTTATTTTAGAGATTACAATTGCATAGTTTTTAGTCACGTCATAAAGTGCCGAACATTTTATGTATCATTGTTTTGTTCATCGGCAGAAAAACAATGTGCGTAAAACCAACTCGTTTTATACACCGCGGAAGTACGATTGTGACCGATCGCCCCCGAACCTTCCCGAAGCCCCCACTCCTACCCCCTACTGCCAATGCGTCGTGACCACTCCACTTACTTCAGTCAGTCAGCGCAGTTTCACGTGTTTAACATAGCAGTTCTCCTTTTTTTGTGATTCTTTTCATTGATTCTTAAGTTCTGTCATTGTTTGCTTAAGTTTTTTGTTAAGTACAAGTGTATATATTTACAAACTAACATTAACTGTTGGTGGCTAGTTATCAATAACCTATCGAAATGAAAAGATTTCTTGTGCCAAGTCGGGAATCATCAGTGAAGGCAGGTACGAGTAGTGGCACCAGTGACAGTCAAGGTCAAATGGAGGATTCCTGCGACACCGCAAGTGCTACCACTCCTTCTTCAAGTGGACCAAGCGTAGCCAAATTACGCAAGTATGATGAGAGTTATTTATCATTAGGTTTTACAAAAACAACCATAAATGGCCAAGAACGGCCCAGTGTGTAATCTGTTTAGCTGTCCTGGCCTCTGACAGCATGAAACCTAACAAACTTAAGAGACATCTTGACACTAAACTTGGAAATATCGCAAGCAAACCTAGAGAGTTTTTTGAACGAAAACTTAATAGTGTTACATCCACAAAAAATGCCTTTTACAGCATTACAAGTGTACCTTCAAAGGCTTTGATGGCATCTTATCAGGTTTCTTATAGAATAGCTCAGAATAAAAAAACCCCACACTTTGGAGAAGACCTTATATTACCAGCAGCAATTGATATAGTTACAACTATGTTCGGAGAATCCATGGGTCAACAGTTGAAGGCCATACCAATGTCAAATGATACGGTATCAAGACGTATAGCTGACATTTCGGAAGATCTTCAAGCTCAATTGATGGAAAAGGTGAAATATTCCCATTTTGCCCTACAAGTTGATGAAGCTACCGATCTTCATCGAGATGCACATTTAATATGTTATATAAGATTCGTCGATGGTGAGGCAATGCGGGAAGAGTTGTTGTTTTTGTGAGAAGTTTTCAGCTGATACCACTGGTGAATCCATTTTCCGAATGATTGATACATTTTTGAAAGAAAATGACTTGTCTTGGCTCACATATGTGCAGGAAATTTGCACAGATGGAGCTCGGGCTATGTCAGGAAAGTACACTGGACCTTCGAGGGTTGATCAAAAAGGTAGCTCCAGAAGCTAGGTGGAACACACTGCATAATTCACAGAGAGGCTTTAGCAGCAAAAGGTATGACCCCCAGAACTTGATGCAGTTTTACATGTGGTCGTTAAAACAGTCAATTTCATCAAAGGACAGCCTTTGAAGTCTCGAGTTTTTAAGATACTCTGTGAAGATACGGCTCTGAGCACACAGCTTTGCTGTTTTCCATACTGAAGACCTCGCTGGCTATCGAGGAGTGAAAGGCCTTTAACCAGAATATTTGAGCTTGAGACATGAAGTCCTCGCACTTTTTGCTTGATGAAAACCACCAAAAACTCAAAGTTTTTCACTGACTCTGATTTATTTTTCTCCCT
>JAQJVL010007642.1:0-22968 GCA_035578905.1 Stictocephala bisonia
ACAACGGTGCTGACCACACCCACCGACAGACCACAAAAATTACTTCTATCACACTACTTGCTTGCATGTCCCGTTCTTCTGTTTGGAGTGAAGACAATGGACTATGGATAACAATGCCTGTAAACAATGAACAGTGGTCTCGTGCTCTTGACCCTATTATCAAGTGACTGTTGAAAATGAATTAAATGTTATAGTAGTTTGTAAGATGGTAGTATAAGAGAAAAATATTTTTTGAGATCTGGAAAAGGAAAGTTTAGGGTAGATTTGGAAAATTCTTTTTAAGGTTAGAAAATCTCAAGTCCTTTTAGAGATGTGATGAAGATAGTTTCAGAAGTTTCAAAAAAATTTTTAAAGATCATATCACCGTGGGTGTATGGGTGGGTGGGTGGGTCAATACCACTGTACGTGCATAGGTGGGTGGGTGGGTTACAGTGTGATTGACAGGGTCAATACACACGTTATTGTACGTGTGTGGGTGGGCGGGTGGGGCATTTACCACTGTATGTGTGTGGGTGGTGGGTGGGTCATTTACCTCTGTACGTATATGGGTGGGTCATGGAATATTTGAAGGGGGAAAATAATGTAACAATTGTTAATTGTTTCATTATAATTAAATTAGAAAATTGTATTTAGAAAATGTTAAATATTGTAAGAACTGAAAGGTTTAGGAGTTTGGGTAGTTTTCCAAAAGTTTTCAATATAAATTCTCCAAGTTTTGAGAAAAATTCAAAATCTTCTTCTTTCAAATAAAAAAGTAGTTTTTTCCCATATAAATTAGTTAAATAACCAGTATTTTCACGTCTGTTAATTTCCTGTCAATTTCATGCGACATGTTTTCTGAAGGCAATATGTTTGGTGAGCCTTACCTGTTCAGATGTCCTGGTTTAGAGGGATCTAATTGGTTGGTTTAGCTTCTAGAGTAAAGAGGGGGTAAGTTCGTGGGTCGAAGTTTGCGGGCGTTCGAGCAGTTTTGACAATATCTTCCTGAGTGTGACCACGTATGATCCTCTTTCGAGAACACGGCGACTTTACCGTTTTCCGTGTTACTTTTACCGTTGCGGCAATTTCTTCTTAGTTCGCGTGTGAGTGAGTGATCGAATGCCGGTCGAGCTTTGTTGTGGCCACTTTTAGATTTGAAACCTCCAGGACAGCTACGTAAGTAATTTTTACAAGTTTTCTTTAGTTAGAGATTTTCAGTAGGGTTTTAGTAGATGGGGTAAGATCCACCAAGCATGCGCGGTTAAACTTGTTTCTGGTTTGAAGTCACTCTTCTAGTGACAAATTTTTAGAGTGTTTTGATTTCTGTTTAAAACTTTGTAAGTAAAAGGAAAAATGTTTCAAGTCACTAAAAGCTGGTTATTTCTTTTGGTTCAAGATCTCCCGGAGGCAATTTTAAAGAAATTTAAAGAATTTAAACAATTTAAAGAATTTACAATTTAAAGAAATTTTAAATTTTAAAGAATTTTAAAGCAATTTATACGATTTTAAAGAATTTAGAAAATTTATTACAATTTTGAATTTTAAAATTTTGAAATCTCTCATTTAAGTTGTTCAACATATCAAAAATAAATAGTAGCTTTAATAAGGCTACATTAAGTGCGCTACTCTGCTCCTCCAGGCCTTTTTTCTTTTCACAATTTTTTTTCTTTCTTCTTTTGTTTCCAAGCAGTTATTGTCTGCGAAAAACCTGGTTTTTACCAAACGGAACGACACTGAGCACTCATTTTGAAGCCATTGTAATGGGGAAATAAAGAAAAGAATTCATTTGAATAGCTCTCCGATCCACTCTACACTGCATCACACGGAACACGCAACAGAGAGTTGTATGTCAACACTGTCTAATGTCACCTTGGTTAACTTTTGCTTATGTGGAACACTTCCGGAGGCCTGGAGTGAAGTGAAGAGCCAAGGTCAACGAAAACCGGTCTAGTACTGATGGGCCCAGTCTGTTGATGCGAGAGTCACCTGTGGGAGATGAGGGCATGCTTGCATGTCCCGTTCTTCTGTTTGGAGTGAAGACAATGGACTATGGATAACAATGCCTGTAAACAATGAACAGTGGTCTCGTGCTCTTGACCCTATTATCAAGTGACTGTTGAAAATGAATTAAATGTTATAGTAGTTTGTAAGATGGTAGTATAAGAGAAAAATATTTTTTGAGATCTGGAAAAGGAAAGTTTAGGGTAGATTTGGAAAATTCTTTTTAAGGTTAGAAAATCTCAAGTCCTTTTAGAGATGTGATGAAGATAGTTTCAGAAGTTTCAAAAAAAATTTTTAAAGATCATATCACCGTGGGTGTATGGGTGGGTGGGTGGGTCAATACCACTGTACGTGCATAGGTGGGTGGGTGGGTTACAGTGTGATTGACAGGGTCAATACACACGTTATTGTACGTGTGTGGGTGGGCGGGTGGGGCATTTACCACTGTATGTGTGTGGGTGGTGGGTGGGTCATTTACCTCTGTACGTATATGGGTGGGTCATGGAATATTTGAAGGGGGAAAATAATGTAACAATTGTTAATTGTTTCATTATAATTAAATTAGAAAATTGTATTTAGAAAATGTTAAATATTGTAAGAACTGAAAGGTTTAGGAGTTTGGGTAGTTTTCCAAAAGTTTTCAATATAAATTCTCCAAGTTTTGAGAAAAATTCAAAATCTTCTTCTTTCAAATAAAAAAGTAGTTTTTTCCCATATAAATTAGTTAAATAACCAGTATTTTCACGTCTGTTAATTTCCTGTCAATTTCATGCGACATGTTTTCTGAAGGCAATATGTTTGGTGAGCCTTACCTGTTCAGATGTCCTGGTTTAGAGGGATCTAATTGGTTGGTTTAGCTTCTAGAGTAAAGAGGGGGTAAGTTCGTGGGTCGAAGTTTGCGGGCGTTCGAGCAGTTTTGACAATATCTTCCTGAGTGTGACCACGTATGATCCTCTTTCGAGAACACGGCGACTTTACCGTTTTCCGTGTTACTTTTACCGTTGCGGCAATTTCTTCTTAGTTCGCGTGTGAGTGAGTGATCGAATGCCGGTCGAGCTTTGTTGTGGTCACTTTTAGATTTGAAACCTCCAGGACAGCTACGTAAGTAATTTTTACAAGTTTTCTTTAGTTAGAGATTTTCAGTAGGGTTTTAGTAGATGGGGTAAGATCCACCAAGCATGCGCGGTTAAACTTGTTTCTGGTTTGAAGTCACTCTTCTAGTGACAAATTTTTAGAGTGTTTTGATTTCTGTTTAAAACTTTGTAAGTAAAAGGAAAAATGTTTCAAGTCACTAAAAGCTGGTTATTTCTTTTGGTTCAAGATCTCCCGAAGGCAATTTTAAAGAAATTTAATGAATTTAAACAATTTAAAGAATTTACAATTTAAAGAAATTTTAAATTTTAAAGAATTTTAAAGCAATTTATACAATTTTAAAGAATTTAAAAAATTTATTACAATTTTGAATTTTGAAATTTTTTATTTAATAGTTTAAAGACGTTTATAAAAAAAGTCAAGTAAATAAAAAAGGTTCTTGTCTGAAGATATTTAATGTATTATTTTGGAAGAGTAATTTAATTTATTTATGTTCCATTGAGTCAATAAAAGAAGAGATTTTTATTTTCGTTTTTATTATTATTTTAATAAGGCTACAGTATCCTAAATTATTATATCAATAGAGTATATTAAATTCTTAATTATTTCAGAGTGGATTTTTTATGTTATTTTTTATTATTTTTAGAAAATGTTCTATCATATTATGTGCCTACTTTTATTTATATCTCTAATGGATTATTTATTTGTTTCTTATACTGTATTTGCTGTTTGTAAATTTCTTAAGATTTTTTTAAAAATTTATATTCCGTTCTATCACTGATGAAAATGTTTTAACTTACGAATAAATACTCAAAATGTAAATAAAATCATAATGAATTTAACATTGTGATTACTTGTGTTATATTTTGTATAGTAATAATTGAACATGAACAGGGGATTATAACAATTGAAACATATAAAAGGTTTGCATTTTCCTTATATGTCCCTAATATTGATTCAATAAACGTGCATGTTCCTTGCTCAATTTGCAATATTTAGCTCACTCTAAATTATTGTCTGGCGTAGGTTATAGAGGAATGTTGGATATGACCTAAATGAAGTTTAATGAGTTGAAAGTTTTCCATTAGTGAAGAGTAAGACACTGTCAGTAGTTTACGAGGTGGGTTGGCGAAGGTGCGAGAAATTCATGCCGAACTTCATCAAACTCTGATGAAGTTGTTTTAAGTTGGGATCCGATAGCAAGTAATGTCATCCATTAATTTATTGTACTTTGGTTCCACTCTGAACTTAGTTTTATTCGAACTTTATTACTAAAAGAATTTTCTCAGGAATGTTACCAGTAACTCACTTTTACATTTACTACTTATTGAATATTTATTTATTCATAAGACGTCGATCGTCTAGATATGGTCGAATATGGATTTCGAATGAGTGTGATGAATGTAGTAGATGTGCGAATGTAGTCATTGTTACAAACTAAGGCCGACTATTCCTTAGAAAGTGGCATTAATTAATAGCCCAATGACAAATGAACAGCCGGTGATTATCAGCTGGTCCTTCTCAAAATGTATTATGACTCTGATTGGGATAGAACTGAGAACCTTTAGCATATGAAGGATTGAACCAACTACGATACCGACCAATTATTATTAAAATTCAATAGCTAGTTTGTTCAATATTCACTTTTTAACCACGGTGAGTGCCAGTACATTATGATCAAAACATACATCTACAACTATCCTACTTAGGAACATACCTTTAGATTATGTACTAAGAATAAAAAATGTATCAATTAATTTTAAAATAACATTTCATATCTAAGAAGCTATTATTTAGAAGAGGATCAAAATAAAAATAATTATATACATTTAAAAGTTAAATGTTATTTTTTAATTGTTATTAGTGCATTTTTTTGTTCTTCGTGATATAGTTTTAAATATCCGGTTCCTAAGTATAGGTTAAGTCTATTGTGTACGGATTTTATAGCTGAAGAGGGATTTTTGTGTGAGGAGATATAGCTTTGCAGTTTTTTTGTAGTCTTGACCATATGAAAATTTCATTTTGATCGGATATTATATCCACGCAAAGATGTTTAACATTAGTTGGTAAAATTTTGTGAGTTGAAACATTTGTGTGATTCACAGTTAATTTAATAATTTGAATGCTGTAACTGTTTTTATGTTAGTTCCTTCATAACACGAAGATTTCAAATTACATATCAAAATCTATTTTTTCATTTTGTTGGATCATCATAGGAACACTTTAGTCTTCAGGGTGGGTTTTATTTTGTTACTATTTAACTTTATCCCTTTCCAGTATTACCTCATTCTCAGGGACTTTGATTAACACTCTGCTTCTGGAAATACCCTTTCACAACAGTAGTTAATTTATGAGAATTCCATACTAGATCAGAAAAGACTTGATACTAAATGCTAGATACTAAAGATTACTGTTGAATGTCAAAATTTCTTAAAAAATTATCACACATAACATAATTATACAAAATATAATACACCATATGTACACTATAGCGTAGTTTTTCATTGTAAACAATCAACAAGATACTCAACACCAGGGAAAAGCAAACAATTGTATTGACCAACCGCCCACCGATACACGTACAGTGGTATTAACCCACCCACTCACCCATACACGTATAGTGGTATTGATCCACCCGTCCACCCATACACGTACAGTGATATTATGGGCTAAACCCTAGGCTAAATAAAGTAGGGTTAACTTTATTTAGCTGTCTTTTAATACTATAATATTTATTATTAAGTCTAAATTTTTACATATTTGTGCCCAAAAAGAACATAAATCACCTCTTAAACTGTTCGACTCTATCAAAACAACCCCAGTGTTTTCGCTCTTTTTTTTCTACCGGCCTATTCTTTTTGGATGCTCTCTTAGTTCAGATGGAGTTAATGATGTTGAGGGGGAAAGCATCATACCAACAAATGACAAAGATGACTCCATCGAGTATTCAACAATTGAACTTGTGCAATAACAACTAATTAATTTTCTATGTTAATATGCCACTGTAATCTATCGCGTATAAAGCCCACACACAATGCCATTATTTCACTTGTTTAAATAGCGTATTTCAATTTTTATTTGTTATTTTTGCTTGTATTTAATTAAATATGCACTGATATAATTTCGCTTGTAATGTTTGGACAGCGGTCAAGTGGGCCACATCACTGTAAGAATTTTTGATTAATGTATTCTATTATATTATAATGCATTATTGACTGTAGAAATATAACATTACTTTTTTACTAACAAATTAAAAAGAGAGTGAGAGTTAATATACTTCACCTTCAGTAAATACACAATGGGACCTACTATACAAAGTTAATCCAGAAAAGGAGGTAAGTATTATTAGGGGCTGTGTAACAATGGAACAATTTGCATGAACAAGTTCATTCTGTTAAGTCGAGGCGTGTTCATGAGTAATAAATAAAGTCTCTCATATCATAAACAATTTCATTTAACAAAATGCTAATGCAACATTTTATAAATATCATTTCAAAAAATCTGTTTTTAAATTCTCTATAAGCTAAGACATGAATGTTTAAAATATCATGAATATGAATTCCAGTTATATTGCTAGATATTTTTATTACTTTAGTATATGTACATGTATTATTTATTTGTTTATTTCTGTTTGGTCAGGTATTTTAAATATGAAAATCAATGACTAGACCTCAACAGTATATTCTTAGATTTTTATATGCAATAATATTCTATATTAATTTTAAAAAAATACGATTTCTATATATATATTAGGCTACTATTTAAAAAATACTGAAGTTAGTTGTTAATGTTATCTTAAGAACTTGGTTGAAATATATAACTTAATTTGCCATATTTTATAAAAAATGTTGAATCAAGCAATTACGATTTTATACAAGATTCAAAGTGAGGAGTAGAAACAGTCACTACATTTTCTTGTAACTCAATTAGTATAGTTAAGAACTTTAGTAGTGGGTGATTGACATAACATTAGAAGTGGGTGATTGACATATCATTAGTAGTGGGTTATTGACATAACATTTAGTAGTGTGTGATTGACATAACATTAGAAGTGGGTGATTGACAAAATACTTATTAGTAAGTGATTGACATAACATTTATTAGTGGGTGACTGACAAAGCATTTAGTAGTGGGTGATTGACATAACATTTAGTAGTGGGTTATTGACATAACATTTAGTAGTGGGTTATTGACATAACATTAGAAGTGGGTGATTGACAAAATACTTATTAGTAAGTGATTGACATAACATTTATTAGTGGGTGACTGACAAAGCATTTAGTAGTGGGTGATTGACATAACATTTAGTAGTGGGTGATTGACATAACATTTAGGAGTGGGTGATTGACATAAAATTTAATAGTGGGTGATTGACATAAAATTTAGTAGTGGGTGATTGACATAACATTTAGTAGACTGGGTGATTGACATAGCATTTAGTAGTGGGTGATTGACATAACATTTAGTAGTGGGTTATTGACATAACATTAGAAGTGGGTGATTGACAAAATACTTATTAGTAAGTGATTGACATAACATTTATTAGTGGGTGACTGACAAAGCATTTAGTAGTGGGTGATTGACATAACATTTAGTAGTGGGTGATTGACATAACATTTAGGAGTGGGTGATTGACATAAAATTTAATAGTGGGTGATTGACATAAAATTTAGTAGTGGGTGATTGACATAACATTTAGTAGACTGGGTGATTGACATAGCATTTAGTAGTGGGTGATTGACATAACATTTAATAGTGGGTGATTGAAATAACATTTAGTAGTGGGTGATTGATATAACATTTAGCAGTGAGTAATCGACATAGCATTTAGTAGTGGGTGATTGACACAACATTTAGTACTGGGTGATTGACATAACATTTAGTAGTGGGTGATTGATATAACATTTAGTAGTGAGTAATTGACATAGCATTTAGTAGTGGGTGATTGACACAACATTTAGTAGTGGGTGATTGACATAACATTTAGTAGTGGGTGATTGATATAACATTTAGTAGTGAGTAATTGACATAGCATTTAGTAGTGGGTGATCGACACAACATTTAGTATTGGGTGATTGATATATTATTTAGCAGTGATTGATTGATATAAAATTTTGTAGTGGGTGATTGACATAACATTTAGTAGTGGGTGATTGACATAACATTTAGTAGTGGGTAATTGACATAACATTTTGTAGTGGGTGATTGACATAAAATTTAGTAGTGGGTGGTTGACATAACATTAAGTAGTGGGTGATTGACATTACATTTAGGAGTAGGTGATTGACATAACATTTAGTAGTGGGTCATTGACATATTTAGAATTGGGTGATTGACATAACATTTAGTAGTGGGTGATTGATTTAACATTTAGCAGTAGGTGATTGACATAACATTTAGTAGTGGGTCATTGATATATTATTTAGCATTGAATGATTGATATAAAATTTAGTAGTGGGTGATTGACATAGCATTTAGTAGTGGGTGATTGACATAATATTTAGTAGTGGTTGATTGACATAACATTTAGTAGTGGGTGGTTGACATAATTTGGTAGTGGGTAATTGACATAACATTTTGTAGTGGGTGATTGACATAACATTTAGTAGTGTGTGATTGATACAACATTTAGTAGTGGGTGATTGACATAACATTTAGTAGTTGGTGATTGACATAACATTTAGTAGTGTGTAATTGACACAACATTTAGTAGTTGGTGATTGACATAACATTTAGTAGTGTGTGATTGACATAACATTTAGTAGTTGGTGATTGACATAGCATTTAGTAGTAGGTGATTGACATAAAATTTAGTAGTGGGTGATTGACATAACATTTAGTAGCGGGTGATTGACATAAAATTAGTAGTGGGTGATTGATATAACATTTAGAAGTGGGTGATTGACATAATACTTAATAGTGGGTTATTGACAAAACATTTATTAGTGGGTGACTAACAAAGCATTTAGTAGTGGGTGATTGACATAACATTTAGTAGTGGGTGATTGACATAACATTTAGTAGTTGGTGATTGACATAACATTTAGTAGTGTGCGATTGACATAACATTTAGTAGTGGGTGATTGATATAACATTTAGTAGTAGGTGATTGACATAACATTTAGTAGTAGGTCATTGACATAAAATTTAGAATTGGGTGATTGACATAACATTTAGTAGTGGGTGGTTGACATAACATTTAGTAGTGGGTGGTTGACATAACATTTAGTAGAGTGTGATTGACATAACATTTAGTAGTGGATGGTTGACATAACATTTAGTAGTGGGTGATTGACATAACATTTAGTAATTGGTGATTGACATAGCATTTAGTAGTGGGTGATTGACATACAATTTAGTAGTGGGTAATTGACATAAAATTTAGTAGTGGGTGGTTGACATAACATTAAGTAGTGGGTGATTGACATTACATTTAGGAGTAGGTGATTGACATAACATTTAGTAGTGGGTCATTGACATAAAATTTAGAATTGGGTGATTGACATAACATTTAGTAGTGGGTGATTGATTTAACATTTAGCAGTAGGTGATTGACATAACATTTAGTAGTGGGTCATTGACATAAAATTTAGTAGTGGGTGATTGACATAACATTTAGTAGTGGGTGATTGACATAAAATTTAGTAGTGGGTGATTGACATAACATTTAGTAGTGGGTGATTGATTTAACATTTAGCAGTAGGTGATTGACATAACATTTAGTAGTGGGTCATTGACATAAAATTTAGTAGTGGGTGATTGACATAACATTTAGTAGTGGGTGATTGACATAACATTTAGTAGTGGGTGATTGCCATAACATTTAGTAGTGGGTGAGACATGAGTGTTTGATATTAGTTTATCACGAAAGGTCTTTGAGACCTTCACAGCTTAAATTAACATCATTGTTGCCCCTTAATGAACGTTTCCAATTACGGTGAAATGATTAGATATTCAGTTCGCACACGTGTATGATAGTAGATATTGAGATACGTGTTTGATAATAGGAGGCGCTCTTGTGTAATCAATATATTAAATGTACCCTGGGATCCTTGTGCTATTAGTTTAGGTAAAATAAGTTCTAGTTGTTTAAATTTGTACTGCAGTGTGTTCTAATAATAATAAAATATTTTAAAAAAACCACGCAAATAATTAATGAAACAAATTATGAATGACCTAATTTTAAATTACTGATAATCATCTGAGTATTTTAGTATAGTAATAGATGAAATTTTACACAATTTCTACTTTAAAAGTTCCGACATGTTTTTACACTTTGTTTGCAATTTCCATTTTATATGAGTTGAAAGTAAAGATAGATTGTAAAAGAAATATACCTTCAAACATAAAATATATTAAGTTTTCAAGAATTTTGTCAAAAAAATATACATATTACATAATTGGAGTTATTTTCCAAGGTAGTAATTTATCCTTGATTTCCCCAATGTCATTCTACAGTTACTATCAACTTGTTATTTTTTTTATGATGGTAAACATTGTGTCACGTGACTTTCTTTACGGGAATTGCTTCATTCTAACTTATTTTTTGACGTTAACTTTCCGATTTATTAGAACTCTCTTTGTACAAAAAAACTATTAATACTGTTTTGCCCTATTGCTACTGCCCTAGGAATACGTCACATGCCATTTTGTTTGTGATAACAATCTTCAACAAAACATTTTATCAGTTAGTGAAATATGACTTATTCATTTATCATATTGATGTAAGTAAAGCGTAAAATGTACTTGTATTATGTAAAATACTTTGTAATATTTTCTACATTTAGTATACTTAATATAGTCTTTACAGCGTTGTTACAATCACTATATATTGTGATTGATCGTACAAAAAAACATTTATTCAGTGTCAAAATTAAAAAAAAAAAACTCATTCAATGATAGATGAAAGTGGTATATGTACGATTCACGCTTTGGACGTCAAACAATTTCTGGTCCAGTGATATGATGAATATTTCCGGTAGCGTTTGCTGATAGTCCCAGTTTGGCCTGGGGTTATACATTTTGTAATGGTGAGTGTAAATTTATTGGTTTTATAAAATTTTTAATTTGTTTAAAGATTAAACTTTTCACATAATTTTTTGAACATGTGAAGTTTCCTTTATTGTTGACTAGTTAAAGTAAGTTAATGGCTAAGTAACAACCTGTAATTTGTTTGGGTTCTAAAGTAATTTAATGCACTATTTAAAAAGTAATTTTTCATAGGAAGTAAGTCGTATAAAATTTATAAGTTTTATATTTTTTTAATACCAATTAGTAGGCCTCTATGTAATATAACAGTGCGTATTCAGTAATCCTAAGGTGAAAATTTACGAAAGTTGTTTTATTTTTTATTTGTATTCCCCGATTATATTTTAAATGGCAATGTAGCTAGGTTTTAAGGTTTTAAAATTATGTTCACAGGTAGTCTTAAATAGAGGCAATTTTCACATCTAAAATTTTTGACTTTCCTCGCAATCCTAAACAATGTGAGAGAAATGTTTAAAAGTATTATTGCTAGATATTTTATTTTAATATTTGCTATTTAATTTATAACAATTTTTTATATGAAGGTAATGACATCACTTAGTTATTAATACAAATAAAAAGTAGGGGAAAAATATAAAAATAAATATCTTAGTACAACGTCCATAAAATGAGTATCAATATACTATTAAGATGGATATAAAGACCACCTGATACGAAATTCTACTATAAAGCTAGTATTTTAATATAGGCTATGAAGCTGATTTCAATTTAATTATATAGGCCTATAGATCATGGTTATTATAACAAATAAGCATAGGAGGTTAGTTTTTGTGAACTTTAGGTTATTTTTTGGATTAAAACGAACATTGGTTATATTTTTCACATAGTTAATTTAATTACCTGCAATATATCATAGTTGATTCTTTATGTAAAGTATTTTAGTTGTCTTTCCACATAATTGTTCGTACATTTCCTTTCAAAATAAATTTACCTGCAACCAGAATGAAAATGGTGTATTTAGAATTACACATGGTCTTGATTTGGTGAAATGACGCTATAGCTAACTTTTTTTATAATTATGTCTATACGTATATAATGTATCTATTCAACCGAATAGAAGAAAAATACACAAATAAGGTATTTAATAAGAAATACAAATAGGCATTGCAGCAAATTTCATTCATCATTGTTCTCTTAATTGTGTAATTAAACAATAAAAAATACAAATAAGAAGACATAAAAGTAATGATGGTTCAATTTACGGAATACGTTACGCAACCAATACTAGTGTTGCAAAAGTTAAACGTAAGCAAAAATTCCAAGCACTAAACATATCTTTGCTCTCTTGGAACAACACCAAACAGTCAATAATGGTTGCTATGATTATTAATTGAGATGAAAACATCATTTGTATTATGCTGAAATAAGGACCGGTTCGTCATCTTAACTATTTATATCGAATATATCTGAAATGCAGACGATGTAAGAAAACAATAGGATACACGATTTAGCTTTGCTTCATTAAATCTAGGCTGAGTGAAATCTGGTGGAAGTGATAACACTTCACACTGACACTCCTTCTATAAACTTACCCCTCTAACACAACCTGTGACGGTCTTAGTCGTATTATACTAACCATGTACTTTGACGTACATTTTAATTTGTATACTGAGTATAAAAAATAAATTTAAGTTTGTCTCGTTTACAAAATCAGTATTGTGATATTGTATACTACAAGTCTATCCTCAAACCTCTTGAAACCATAAACGGTCTCCGCAATTAATTTAAACTGCAGAATGTATCCGGGTGTGGACTTTGGGAGCGATTACAATATGATGCACGGAGAACCTTAATATAAGAACGTTACGAGAAAGACACAGCCTATAGATGACAGAACGGTCTCAGGGGTTCTTACCCACCCACCCATCCATAAACGCACGGTGGTATTGATCCACCCACCCACATATACACGCACGGTGGTATTGACCCACCCGCCCACCTATACACGTACGATGGTATTGACCCACCCACTCATACACGCACGGTGGTATGGACCCACCCGCCCAGCTATACACGTACAGTGGTATTGACCCACCCACCCACGGCGACACTCAATGGTTGCCATTGGTGTAGACACAACTAGAGAAGTCTGAGATGTCCATGTTGGGTGGTATTCAAGGTTCAGATGTTGTCGAGAGAAGATATCTGAGTGTCAGTCTTGTCAGTTAGCTGAAAAACATTATTATTGTTGTTGAAATTGTTAACGTGAGAACTACGTGATTAGCATGCCATGTAAGGGATGTAGATCCCTTGGTTGCCCTGGTTATTGGGCTACTAACAATTAGCTCTTCATAAGGAGCTGTCGAAGTTTGTAAGTAACAATGACAACATTCGCTCATCTACACTCATCACACTCATTCATCCCTCACATTCAGCCGTATCTTGACGATCGGCGTCTTACTGAATACTAATGAATATTTTCACTAAACTTTGATGCTGACAAAATCCACCCAAAACAAACTAAAAAATAATTCTATGGTCTTATAAAAATATATCAATATGTATATCTAAAACAAGTTTATTATTTTACTATAGCTTCTAAATAAAAGTGCTTACAAGGTTTTTGAAAAGTGTTTATATTTTACTGTAATTTGAAAAACAATTTTTGTATGACAATAAATTAACACCAACCCCTTTTAAATGAAATGTTAAGGGTAGTATAACAGCAAACTATCACATACGTACATATTTCTATACAAATGTTTGAAGAGAGATCAAGATAAACATATATAAATAATGTACAAATGTTCAATAAATGTTTCTCAACCAATGTCCAAAAGAGTCAAATTGTACTTTAAGTTTATAACTGTATAAATGGTGGTTTTACAGCTACTCTTAGAGTTTACAGCTGGCTAAAGTTCAATTTGAGAGAGACTGTCGAACCACACCACTTGGCTGTGACATGTGTAGCCGTATATTGTTGACACTGACATGCCGCATGTCATTAACTGGAAATGGCGTAACAAGTTGATGCAGATCGCAGGGTCTACGATTACATATAAATGTTTAGCATTCAGTATTATTCTTAAAAACATTTTGAATACAAATATACCATAAGTTTAATTATTGTTTATTGTTAAAATTGGAATGTCTTCATTTAGTTTTAACTTTTTTCACGTTAATTTTTAATTAAGTTTTAATTTGCCCTATCAACTTGTCCTTTAAGATTTACATGCATTTTGTTAAATAAAAACACTCAATGAATATGAAATAAAAAAGTATTCTACTCATTTTAACATATATCTAATTTTATTTCTTTTCCCTTAACAAAAATGTAATAGGTAAGATAAGATATTAGTTACCAATATTTTACTATATAACTAACTACATGATTACTGTAAATTTATCGAACATTTCATGAAACTGTTCAAGTTATTTTATTTTATTTTTTTTTTATTTTTTTTATTTATTTATTTTTTTTTTTTTTTTATTAACACAAAATTTTGCCAGGAATAACACTGTCGTAGTACTCAGGAGTTACTTACCATATTATTCCATACTTAAAAAACTAATTTTTAGTTCTTTCTGAGGAACAGTATTCTCTTTCTTATGACTTTAGTTAGTAACAACAACTACACTAGTTCATCTACGCCCATCACACTCGTTTGCCCGTATCTTACTAATAAATTACATATTTTTAAATCTAATACAAAAGTAGCGATAATGTTTGTGGCATTGTTCGAACTAAGTTTAACGCCAGTCCACTCATATGGTGTACAGAGCTGCCAAGACCCTGTTATATTGTGCGAATTCTAAAACAGTAGACTCGGCCGTCACTACTAACCTATATGAAAACGTTCACTTACCGTACAAGCGTTCAATGACAGCTTTCTGATTCTTCTCGTGATTTGGTTATGAAGACGATGACATAAAATTAAATAATGGTACCAAATGAAAGCTTAATAAATCGGCTTTCCACTTGTGACAGCGAATATAATCAAATATTATAATATATATTTTATAATGCTGTTTATATTTGAAGTATTATTAGTGAGGACAAAGTAAAAGTTGCTGGCGAGGAATTTTTTTATTATTTGTTTAGGTTAATTTTGTGTGCGATATAGTTTTAGAAAAAGAGATAAATGTTAATTTTTTAACTTAAGATTTTATATAGAATTAATGATTTAAGCTATGCGAGCCATATAAGTGACCATTGTTTGATTTGTCACAACACAGTGGCACGGCAGAATGATTAATTAAGTTAAACAAATAAATCAATTAAGTTTTACTGTCTATTTTTCAATACTAATTATATTATTAAACGTCTGGTATTATGTTTGAATTCTTACAAAAATATGACTATTAAAACTGTATTTATTACACTGAATTATATCGAAAATGACAAATACAGCTTTATAGATTATGAAATTTTAATTATATTTAAATTAACATAATTTACTTTATATTTTTTAGATACTTACCTAATCACAATGGTGTCGCTAACGGTAAAGCAACCTCGCCTTCGCTTTCTTACTCGCTAACACTATCACCAGAATCGTCACCAATTGTCTCATCTATTAAATGTTCCTTTTCAAAATATTGATTCTCCACTTTTATGACTTTGTAGGTGGAAAATGTACATCCTGCTTCGGGCGAAATATTTATATATTTTTTTCTTTCCGTATTTTTTTACTACGCCAAGAGAAACTCTAAAAGCGGCCGCTGCTCGTTCTAGACATTGTTGTACTAGTATTGCATCATTGGGCTCGTTTGATTCATCACGCATAAATTCACTCACAAACCAAATTATCTCACGAGCCTGGCCGTGCAGTTTTTTCCCAGGTGTTACCTTAAAACAAATGTTTTAATTTTCAAATATTTCAATAAATTGCTAATAAAATGAATTCACACTTAACTGTAAAAATGAACAAACTAAATTACATTATAAACACTTACAATCCACTAAACTAGACTATCAAAAAAAACTGCACAATAAATGTACAACAAGATAGTTATAAATGGGAAATATATACGGATAAGACTACTAAAAGGTACGTTTTTCCTGGAGCGTATGTATCGATGATCGCAAGTGGGGTGTTTTTACTGAAGCGATGATTAGTGAGTTGTTTTCCGTTTTCTACTGAACAAGTGGTTTTATTGCAGCAATGGGTAAAAGAAAACAATTACTGTTAAATATCTGCTTGCAGAAGAAATCGACGACGAAGAAACGTCAAAAAATGGTCCAATATTAAGAAAAATGCAATATTTAAAATAGGACAAGAAGAAGGTACATCTTAAAAATTTTAATCAGCAGCCAAACTAGGAGACGAGGTTACGTTTTCACAGTTCGTCCGTTTAAACATTAATAAACACTTTTGAATTGTGGCTTGGTTATAAAAAAGGGGTAATCTGATTAGACAGTGATTAAACTATTGCATAATTCTTAACATCTACAAAATAATGGAATTCTCTTCTCTAGGATAAAAAGTATAAACAAGGATAGTATTTTTTATCTTTAAAATATTTTTTTAAAGACCTAGATGTACAAGATGTGTATGTATGTCCTATGGCCAAAGGGTGGTTTAAGCAACTTACAGGTAGCAGAAATATTTTTTTTAATTTATTAAGAAGATTAGCAGAATATATACAATAAGAAACGAAAAAGCACGAAAAAAGTTAAAAGTGATACCGCTACAAGAAACAATTGAAAGGAGAAAGAAACGGTGAAGAGGGTTGTGAAGAAGGTTAGGATAGTAGATTACCCAAGATTAACCGTGAAAAAAGAAGAAGAATCAAAGAGATATACCGATAGGAAGGTTTGTGAACCAAGTGTGAAAGGATGACGTGGAAGAGGAGTGCAAAAGAGAAGTGGAGGAAGCGAAAACTTGGAGAAATAGACAAAGAGGAGGGTAGAATGACACGTGGAAACAAAAACGAATGGTAATATAAATTATATTCTGCAAATATTTAGCAACCCATAAAACATAATAAATGAATGTTTAAAAATAATACGTATTTTACAATTAAATAAAACTATTATTTGGTTTATGGTTTATTCAACGGAGTAAAATAGTTTTCCATTCTTGCAAGCGTCAATACACTATAATCCTGGAAAATCCAATAATTTCTAATGTAATTGATGTTATGTGAAGCTTAAAGTTATTTTTACCAATGTTGTTTGTAATTAAATAGGGATAGTTACTGATTATATGGTTTAACTATATAATCCTGTTCCATAGCAAGGGCTTATAGACCATTATACAGGATGTAATTACAGTCATTGTTCATTTGTTAACAAAACAACTAATATAATTGAGGAATGTATGTCATCCAGTTCGTTCCGTATTTAAGTAGAAGCTGCTCCTGTACAGTAACTAATACGTACAATAAAAAGTAACGAGGAAATATTTACATTGTTACATTGTTTACATTTACATAAGTGATTGACTGATAACTACAATTTAATTGCATTCATCACGATTCTGGTGTAATTCAAAATTGTCTTTATACATTGTTGATTTATTATTTCCATCATTAGTTAAACCAACACCTGTTCCCTGTTCATTTGGCTACTGTACACTATTCATTTACTAATTATATAAGTCCCAGCACTGGTGACGAAGTGCTGTAACCCAGCTACTTGGAACAAAGTGTTGAGGATATTGTCGGCAATAGGTTCTATGCTCGGTACGCTTATTACCGAAACGACGTCCGCTCAATGGTTTCCATCGACGTGGATACTACTAGAGAAGTGTGCGGTGTCCATGTTGGATGGCAGTTAAGGTTCAGATGTTGTGTAGGAAAGAGAACTGAGTACCAGATTTGTCAGTAGGATGAAAATCAGACCAACACTACGTGATTCGGATTCCACGTAAAACCATGGAATAGTAAAAATAGTTTATAATGCTTTTATTCAATCGTTGTTGCAATATGGTAATATGGGTTGAGTGTTACCGAAGCATTCTCTCTCCATTATAAATGACTCAGGAGTCAATAATTAAAGCTGCTCTACAAAGAAACTCACGTTTCCCCACACACTTACTATTTGAAGAATTTAAAGTCCTCAATATCTCTCAACTTTATCTAAGAACAATTATTTCATACATTTTTTTTAAATAAAGAAAACTTATTTAACGAAATAACACATCGTACTCAACGAAAGCCGCGTTAAATATTGGTTTCCATCCACCTAGATTGTTCAAAACAATTACGTCAACATCATCACATTACATTGTCAACACTGTTTATTCCAAACTATCTCCGCATATAAAAATCCACACCCTTGCACTTATAATACGTATAAAAAATTTGTTAGTCATTGATTGTCATAACTGGGAAGAGATCATGTTAATTAATTTTTTCATCACAGTACAGATAATATCGCCCTGTTGCGTGGCTGCTGATCAATGTATGTACAAGCACCCCTTTTTTGGGCGTAAAGTGTGAGTGAGTATGGAGTGTACGTGGGTATGTAGGGCTTGGATGTGTGTGTGTATATGGGAGTGAATGCGAGTGTGCATGGAGTGTGAGTAGGGTGTGTTTGCGTATCCAAATCTCTGTAAGATGGATTTTTATCACAATCAAACACGACATCCTAACTTATAAACATATGCCTAATTTTGACACTTAACTATGTATTTTACTATATAAATATTATTATTATTTTTAAATAAATAATTATAAACTGAATATCCTTTTCAAATGATTATAATTTAATTACAATTGTTAAATGTATTAGCTGATATAGAGCTCATTCACCACCCACAGGCTAATGCCCATTTGGGGAATTTTTTAAGTTATTTTTTCATATGTATTCTTATTGTATTAGTAATTTTTACTAAAATAAACGGATTTTCATTTCATTTCATTTTTTTTCATACAAACTGAAAACTACAATAAAATCTATTCTTAGAGTGTTAACTATTGCTCTGTTGTTTGGAGTGTTAGTAGACTATTGTTTGTTGTTTATGTTTGTTCAATATCGACCTCCTACGTGATGATAAACTTTACTGGATAGACGTTTTAGTATTATAAAAAAAAATTCCCAGGCACAATCAGATTTAGAATAAGAAATGGTGAAAAAAATGTTGTCATACTTTTAATTTGAAAGAAAGACTGAACGAAACTAAGTCCACCTTTACGAGCAGTTTACCACGAAGAATAATATAATTTTTTACTGACTGGAGGTGAAATATAATATTATTTGTTATCTTGATTCTCATACAAAGTTGAATGGTGAGTTCAGAGACTATTCTTATCAACTTCAAGCTTAGAAAGGATTACCAATTTTATTTTATTTTTTCACAGCTGCAGGATTATATTTATTTTAATTTTACATTTTCTATTTTCATAAGTGAACGTAATTAAGTTGAAATTCCACGAGAGCAAATTTTGAGTTCAGAGACTATTCTTATCAACTTCAAGCTTAGAAAGGATTACCAATTTTATTTTATTTTTTCACAACTCCAGGATTCTATTTATTTTAATTTTACATTTTCTATTTTCATAAGTGAACGTAATTAAGTTGAAATTCCAAGAGAGCAAATTTGGTACTTAAATCATAAAATGAGTTGACTTAGCTAATCAAATATGTGATACTACAATGAATGTAAACTGATATAATTTAAATTACACCTTGGACAAACAAACAACAAAACAAACATGAAAAGTAATATTTAATGTACATAAAAATCACATGGTCAACATTTTCGTCACTGTCACAACCTGAAGCTTTATGCTTGAATCTATTGGAGAGATTACTGTATTTTACATATTTTAAAAATATACTTGGTTCAAAATCACAACATTCGAATTCAATATTATTGGTGGCAGTAATGCTGTAACCCAGCTGCTACGACTTGCGTTCAGTGGTTGTCATCGATGTTGACACTACTAGTGTCTTGGCGTGTCGGTTTTGGGAGGTAATCAGTGTCCGAATGTTAAATAGAGAAAATTAATGAGTATCAGCATGTCAGTTAGCTGAAAATCAGACCAAAACTACTTAGTTCAGATTCCACGTGAATATTTAGGTCACTTTGCTGTCTGTTCCCTTGTATATCGGGCTATTAAATTAATGGCCTTTCTGCATATAAGTCACAATCATTTCGTAATCAGACTACAGTCCGTCCATACTTATACTATACCAATGTAATTATGCATATTTGCCTTAATATGCTTACAAAATTTGATCTGAGTTGATCTTATTCATATTCAGTACATTTATATACAGATTACTAATCCTGCTAGATATTTGATATATAGTTTTTAAACATCCTGGATAAGCTGTAAATATGATTTGGTAGAAAGTGTGAACAAGTTTACTCGTCCCTATTTATAATCAACACTAGTTCTGAGAGTTCAATCTATCGGACAGCTGAGGATTATCTGGTCTCTGGTCCATTGAGAATATTATATATATTCTCAATGGACCAGATACCATACAAGCCTCAGCTATATGATGCATTGAACTCTCATGAATATTGTTGTTTGAGTTGATACACGAGCAACCTTGTCCACACTTTATGTTACACCAACATCGATCTTCAGTTTTTTTATTCACACAAATATTTCAATGTTCAAACTAATCCAATTGTTAGGAACTTAACAAATGATTATTTACCTTGTATAAAATTCAATGTAAAAAATAAAAAGTAATGAAATCGAGTAAACATTATTCGTATCAAATAATATTTAACTTTCACATTAGTAGTAATTTATCACTGTTTTGAGAATTAAGACTAATTCAGAGGTTTTTTTCAACCCAATCAATGTTGTATCAAAACATATTCCAAAATCAGTTTTTAGTAAGAAATAAATAATAATTTTAGATAAATTATCATTTTATTTTTAAGATTTACTTGTTTTTTATAAAGTTTTTAACCACTAAAATATTGTATTTGTCCTTTATAAAATAGTTTGTAAATACGTTAAAAAACCGAGCATGACTCATAATTTAAAACGGAAAATTTAAATATATTACACGATCTTTGATACCCAACATTCTTCTCCTCTGTTAACGTTACTAAGAACATTTATGCTGCTCTACATTAACTGAAGTAATAATCTATAAACACTCCAACACAGCTGAACTGTTGGTAAACTCCGTCAAAGAATTACTACTCTACGAACCAAATTTATTTATTTATGGAGATCATAGTAGAGTTCGAAATTCTGGTTAAATATTCCTTACTGATTCTTGCCAGATATTTCATTCCATTTTAAATCTTTATAGCCAGCTTGTCTGCCGATGTCAAATAAAAGTTAACAATTCTGGCAGAATATTCCTTACTGGATCATCCCAGCTGTTTGATTTTACTTTAAATCATCTGTTAAAAAAATTGGAAAACTGACTAAACAAAATTATAAAAAGTACAATAATTCATTTTACAGTTGTAAAATTGTTTATGTTTTACTTTTAGAATATAACGTCAATTTAAATGTTGTTATATTATGCATCACGTATAGGGTTCAAAGATATGTTGCTACCTATAACTGTATTTACTATTTACAATCAATTATTACTAATAATTATCTACTAACGTATATTTTATAATATCTCATTTTATGGTACAATTCCTTGTATTTTAAAGCATTCTGATTTTGACTTCCACCCAACTCACATTTCCCTTGTATTATCCACGTCGATAGCAACCATTTAGTGGACACCATTGATTAATAGTTTTATTAACTGAAAGAATAATAGTAATCCTATTGCCCAATTAAGCCATTTCAGTTTCATTTTTACTCACCCATTCATGCCATGCATGTCTTTTAATAGGTACATTTTTATAAGAGAAGTGTGTCCTCCGAGTTATGGAGAAACACTCTCTTTCTCTCTATTGTAAGTCACTGTCCTGCTTTGAGATAAGATAAGGTGTGTCCTGGACACTTGTTAAACCTTTGTACTCTAACTTTGAAGTAGTAGATGCGATATTCATTTGTTTACAATTTGATGTATCTAGCCAACATTTCTGATATATAATTTGTATGAAAGCCTACATAATTGTGTAATTAGTTTACGATTATAACTACCAGGGAATATCAATGCTTTAACCCTAGATCCGGCATTTTACGAAATTTCGTACAATTTTTTCGTCATGTTTTGGCATTTGACGAATTTTCGTACAATTGCAGCGTCGGAGATTTACCATATTTATAATGCGCAAAAATCAAGCTACTTCGATGTTTTTATACTCTATGTACTAAGCGTGAACAGACAATTCCAGTGGTATGCAACATCGCACACTGCACTTTATTGGCTTTATTTTAAAACGTAGTGAAAGTTGAAGATGGAACAGTCTCGCCATTGTTGTTGTTGTTTAGTCTGCCGGGCCTGATTTCAACTATAATTATCGGTAAATAATTATCGTTTACAGTGTAATTATCACTTCTAGTGTGTTTAGAAGTGTATTATATTGTATTAGAGTGTTGTTTTAGTGTTGTGAAGTGTTATTTATTGTTTCAAATTTACGAAATTATTGTAAATTCAGTGATTTAGTTTAGGCCTTCCTAGGCCTATTGTGTAGTGTAATATTTATTTATTTACAACTATACTTCATATATTGTATAGTTATAAATAGGTTAGTGACAGTGTTTTTATTTTATATAGATGTCTGATAATCTATTTAACATTTTAGTATATAATAGAACTCTGTAGTGTTTATAGAAAATTTGTATCATATTTTTTAATGTTATAATAACCGTGGTTACTAATTTTCAGGTTTTTGTATACGTTCCAGTTAAAAATTTATAAAAAATAATTTTTACTTACAAACCTATATAAACTATATATTTTCTGAAACTAGATACAATTTAGAACATTTTGGCTATCTCACATTTCTTTTTTTATCATCACAACATTGATCATAGGGGGTGGTCCCCCCCTATTTTCCGCGATTTCTAAAACAATTT